>JXSR01S073673.1:30114-40257 GCA_000969725.1 Ophiothrix spiculata
GCTGTTATTTTTACTTTTGGGAGCTGCATGTTCTTATCAAATTCTATGCAAAAGATGACTTGTTGATTTCAATCGAGGACATTGTAACGATATATATATATTGATTGCCCCAACATGATTTAACTTTATGAAATGTTAACACCCCTTGTGATTATTGTGATGAAGTAACTGCGGATGCAGCGAGGAGTTTGCTTCAAGATGACTAATCAGCTAATCGAGAACTCTAATAATCAACTTTATGTAACAACATCGATGGAAGATTTTATATTTAAAGAACTGTGTTTTTCAACATAAAGAGGACAGCTCCAAAAGAAGATACAGCCTGAGAAGATCTTACATATATAATCAAAGGACTGTTAGTCAGGTAGATTTCAGCCAAATTATAGCATAAGTGTCATGTTGGGTATATATGCGATTTTTTTGATGAAATTGATAGTTTAGAGCGTGTACTTTAAGAACCTGAATGATGCCAAAAATACACGCTTGAGCCGCAATTTTTGTTATTAGCGTCAAAGCCGTTCCCCTTTTTTACATGCCGTATTAAGTGTGACAGATCCCATTTGAGTTGTATGATATGTCATGTTTGGTATCAAATTAAAGCTCATGAAGTATATAATGTGATTCTCTAAACATTAGGTCACTTGAATGCTTCAACTTCAAAATGGCCGCCAAAATGGCATATTTTCAAAGAAATCCACCAAAGTAGCCTTAAGAAAGCCAAATATTCTGAAATATCTATACAGAGGAACATTTTAATTAAAATTAAGATTATTTGTCCTCAAGATGTACCATTCATATCTTTAAAATAAAAAAATTACATATGTACGACTTAAAACGTCAGCACTAACACCGTGCGCTTTGCACAAAAACATGTTACAGCAACTTCAAAACAGCATTAAATAAATAAATAATGAAAATGGCTTTATTGGTTACAACATAAGCATCCCTTCACAATATTTGTGTTAACTTGTTTCAAAAAATCAAATGGACATTGACAACAAAGTCCAGCATATTCGCTTAAGATGGATACAGCATCATCAAAATAGCATTAAAAACATTTGATATTAAAAACAATTAATGAAAATGGTTCTTGTACTTCAACAAAAACATTTGTAACCAAATAATGTCTTTCACAAGTTATAAATTAAAAATATCGTCGAAAAAGAGACCCAATACGACCGCCAAAATACCCCTACATTATACGCATACTTTAGGAAATATCATTATGGCAGCCATATTAATACACGTGAATTTTCAGGAGCTTGGTCAGTATGTCTCTTTTGTAGCCCCTTAAGCAATATTCATTCATTACTTTGTAAACAGAACATTTTAAATTCTGTTTTAATGTAAATTTAATGTCACTGTAACCAGTTTCTTTTGCTGCCTTTTTTGAACCTAATTTTGGTGGCTATTTTGGATTTTCAAATTTCGTGGGGTATAATTTGGGGACACATGATTCCTTTAAAGTTATTTACATGGGTTGCTTGGGATATTTAATATCGTTAATCAATGTTAATGCTTCGCTAATGCGTTTTTGAAATTCATTTTGGTGTGTAGAAATATACCTTTTTAGCCATTTTGAACCTCAATATGTCCACTTTTTGGATTTGAAACCTGATAGAACCTATTATGGGACAATATGTTTTCTGTTGCATCATTTAACATCATTATGCATGTGATGTTATATAAAATTCCATTTATGCACCAAAGTATACTAGTGCTCATTTCTTGCGTTGTTTCGGCGGCAGTTTATTTTTAAATAATTGAACAGTCAATGTTTAGAACAATAATGATATTATTTATACAAATTTGCTTACTCTAGTAAAAATTTACGATATTGGACATATTAACAGATTTTATTCGTTTGATTTAAGAAAATATGCAATTTTGGCGGCCATTTTGAATTTGAAGCACATTAAAAGGTATTTGCAGTAGATATTCCATTCATCTTTTTTTGATATCAAACACGGTATGTTAACACAAAATAATCAGATTTTTCATACATAAGGCGTATTTGAAAAAGAGGGTGTGGCTTCTGATGCATACAACAAAAATTGCTCAAGCGTGAATTTTTGGCATCATCCAGTTTCTTAAAGTACACGCTCTCAACTACCAGTTTCATCAAGAAAAATGCATATATACCCAACGTGACACTCATGCTGGGGATCTACCTAACTATGTATTTTAAAGAAAAGAATAATGGAAAACTGCACTATTGAGTGATGCGTTACCAGTGCCAATTCCGTTTTATTCTTTATTCACAACGTTGAACCGGGACGGTCCACTTTAAGAGGGGAGTTGCAAATTTCATTTTTCGCACAGTACAAAATATCCGCTTAGATACCAACTGTACAAGCATTGGTATTGATTTCATTAACTGACGCATAAATAACACCATTGCAATTATTACCACATAGTGTACTACATAGGGGATATAACACTTCCAAGGTTGCTTTGCAAGCATGCAAGCCTCTTTCCTGGTATGATATTCCATGCATAAGATAACAATCCCAAGTACAAGTTGGGCTTCTATAAAGCGTGGAAAAGGATCTCGCTCAAGTAACAAGCTAGACAATGCCCTACTCAATTACTTACAGAGGTCAAGTGCTTCCGATACACTCTTAAAGAGGGTAATTTACCAAATATAACTAACGAGGCAATCTTTTGCTTGTGAAGTGCTGTTTTTCATGTTACAGAAAAACTTGTTGCACTGTTTTAACTTACAAACTTAGTACATTGTTGGACCAAGTACATTAAATGAGCTTGGTCCAATTTTTCAAAATTTAGTTTTAAATGTCATATGAAAGGTGACCTCTTAAGAGTTTCAAATTTCAGCTGAATCGCTCAAATGGTTTTGATTTTATAGGCAGTTTTGCATTTCAGAGCTTCCTATACGTTATTGTATATTATTTATGGTTACAATCAGCGCTGGTTACAATATACAATAAGACGCAATTCCGTATATCACCAAAACGGAAAACGGAACATAACTCAGCTGTGAAATTTCACATGGGTTTATACAAGAGGAATATGAACAATATTTTGGTACAAAAATCTCGAAAAGTTTGGAAAAAGTTAAGGCAATTGGACCATGCTCCTTGTTGCACTGTTTTAACTTAATATATAAGTAAGCACATTGTTGGATCAAGTACATTTCTGGTAAAAATCTAGTCACTGATCTTTCCAGATTAATTGCCCTCTGAAAGCCCGAGCTATTATGTCCATGATAAAACAACACTTTTGTCATATTTTCACAGAAAAGGGTTTAAAAGGGACCATAAAATGTGCACTAACCATTTGAAGCACATAAACGTCAATCTACAGTCGATGAAAATACAGCCTATACAGAAAAATAGTCTTTAAAAATATGTAAGTCAATCGCAACAGGCATTATGAATAGGCTATACCATTAATTCTATATATGGCAGCTAAGGTATGTGGTAAAGGAGTAACCACACATTTGGGACAGTGGGGACATACAAAAGTTTTGGTGCTTAAATTGACTAATAATTCTGATTCAGCTATGTACAAAATATATTTGTCACCATATTTTCGCCTATTGTTAAAATGTCGCATATTGTTAGAGATTTTTAAAAAAATGTACAAAATTTGTTTCATTTTAGTGCAAATACACTAATAAATGGGTTTGGTTATTGAATAGTAGCATAAACATTTCAATATCACAATGGATCAAAAACTGTTATTAACACTTAAGTGCATAAGGTGTTTTAGAATCCCCTTAGTGCATATCGGGGGGGGGGAGGGTGGGGGGCAATATGGACCCATGATTTTGATCGCTTAAAAAACAATGTTCTCTACATTATTTATCTTTGAAACTGTACTTTGAAACTGTGATACACCAACTCAATACAATTCATATGAAACAAAAAACTTAAAAATCTGTCATTCCGTTCCAAAATGGCGGTCAGATTCCTAATTTGTGTCAAATTTTCATTTTTTACAAAAAAATTCCAGCCAAAAATTGGAAATCTGCTTTCCCAAAGGAATTTTTCAATGAAATTTGGCTCATAATAGCAGAAAATAATTACAAATACATTGCTGAAATAAAAAATTTAAAAAGTTGTTTCGTTTCGGTTTTAGGGACAAAACATTTTACCAGTTTATGCTAATTATCTCAAAAACGACAAGACCGATTTTAATTTTTTTTGCATCTAAACATGCGCAACCCCTACCTTGACAATTACATAAAACAGCTATATTAGGTTATGTTGCGTTTTCGCGCTTCACGCGAGAAACAAAATCATGGGTCCTTATGGACCCCCCCCTTATGCACTAAAGTGTTAAATAATGAAACAAAGCTGTCTACAATTTAGTTACATGTACAATTAAGAAAAAAATGAACAACATACTTATCAAATAAGATCACTGAACACAAAGGATTGGCAGTGTCATGGTTTCTTACATTTGCGTCCAAAGATATTCACTCGCCCGAACAACATTTGCTCACTCTGACTATTTGCTCAAATGGAGAGCAAATGACACAATGAATTGGTTAAATCAATGCAGTGCTCCATTTTACACTTGCACATGTATATGCTAAAGAAGGATACACTTCAAAAGGAAGTAGTTTTTTCTTGGTGCAAGTAAGACTTTCTACCTACTTGCATAGGTGCAAGTGATTTTACAGTCACTATGTTTGATCAAGGGTATAATTTACACAAAACAATGTTGATATATCTTGTTTTTTCTTCCATAACTCGAGCCATTTTGTGAATTTTGTCTTTTACTTAGTGTGATAAAAATCTGTCGACAGGCCTTATGTCGACATGAATGTTGACATAAAGCATATCTCGACATGTCCACATTAAATATCATTTGTCGACAAAACTGGGCAAGTAAATTTCATAAAAACTTACGTTTAATTGTCAAGTTATGGCTGTTTATTAGCAGTTTTAGCTTTAACAAGTGTTCAAAGTGTTGCATAAATAATTTAATACCATGATTAGTTGCTTGTCGTTTACAACCGTTTTTAAAGTTATTTACGATAGTTCACAACAAAAAAGTTACAAAATATAAATTTTGTATCATCCATATTGTTGTACACAGCGAGAACAAGCACATTATACTTTAAAACGGCTCATCCAAACAATATTTGTTTTTCCCGCCAAAACCAACTCTTTGATATATCAACTAATTCATGTCGACACATACGTCGACAAAAAATTATTGCGACAAGTCGATATTAAAAAAGGTCTCAACAGAAACCTTAAAAGACTGTAATTTACTTCAATATACGGAAGGTGGGGAGACTGCAATCATTCGAAGAGATTTCAAAATCCCTAGCAATGTCAATTTATATTGATTTTTGAATTTGATTGTTTTGCCATACATGTGCATGCGAGATGAATTTTGTGCAAGTAACTTTTTGAAACTACTTGCACAGGTGCAAGTAACCTTTTTGCTAAAATTGTGTACTTAATCAATGTTAAGTTGATCTAACTAATGCTGACATCAATTTATCCAACATGCAAACATTGCAAGGAATATTTACTCTCCATTTGAGAGAATAAATCAGAATGAATAGTGCGAGCGACCGAATGTCTTGGGTGCAAAGCCTTATACCAAAGGTAAATGAGACAGCATGCCACTATCTATTATACAAAAAGCTTAGGTTGTCAAAGTTTAACTATTGCTAAAAAATAATTTACAACAATAAATAATGTTGAATTGCTTCATCCACTTCTCCATATGTCCTGTCAATCAGTATCTCTCTTACCTTAAATTCTGGTTTCCTCCCCTTTTATCCAATTTGTTCATCAATAAAGTCATCCATCTCTCATATAGACATTTCCGATTCTCTTCACTCATTTATAAAGTCAAACTTTCATCCTTGTCTGGTTTGTCAGTTATCACTGTCCTCCAAATTGTATCTTCAATCAAGTTCTTGTCCAATGTTCTGCCATTTCCTTTATCCCAGATCCTTTCATTTCTTATTATTCCTTGTCCTTTATTGTTCATCCAAAACCTGAAGATAAATATTATGTAAGTTAATTCAAATATATTTCCTGTGATCGAGATTGTCTGAAACTTCTAAAAGAAGCTGGTGTTAACTTTCATTTTCATAAAAACATGGATTTTGTTTTTAAAAATACACCAAAACATCCAAGTGTATTGATGAGTGTTAAACATAAAATTACAAAAAGTTCAAAATGCACATATACCTTGACTTCAAATCTCTTTTCTTTGATTACATCGTAAATGGATTGTTAGGCTGTTCTTCCAAATTTTCTCTGGTCCTGCTGAGTCATAGATCTTGCTTTAATACTTAAAGTTGAAATGATCTGGAAAGCGAAAGAAAAGGGATAAGGCAAAAAATTGAAATATTTGCCAAAGGGAGAACCCCAGGGAACCACATACATTCTTTCACATATTGCCTTCACCGAGCATGCATATCCCTTGCCTTTCCAGATCAGATCCTAATCGTGGATATTTTTGAATTATCACAGACATGCACTCCAAAAGTATACCCTTGTCACTGACCTTGAACAATATACTAGTACGGTACCCAATTGTTTCTTTAGAAACCAAAAATTGAGGGTAAAAAATTCAACTTTTTGCTTTTTATTTATCACAGATTAGTAGAAACAATGTACAGAAAATATCCAAAATAGTTAAATAAACCTGTGAACTTGATTTTCATGTCTTTGAAATTCATACCCTAAATGCCGTGCCTGTACAATTTCTGAAAAATCTACCCTTTTTTCCAAAAAATGCATGAAATTGATACCCTTTTCACAGTCCACACGGACCGTGACTATGCGTGTAAAAGATACCCTTTCATAAGACATAAGATTTATTTCTTCCACAAATGAAAAGTTACAGATTAAACACATCTACATGTATAAAATATACTAAACATTATTTAACTGTAAGTACAACATTGTGGAGGAGAACTGAGAAGTAAGCATAAAGTCTGTCAAGTCCCAGACTCCAAATATCATAATGAAACATAAACTAATGAGTGCATACTGTCCTCTCTATCCACAATGCGATGGCCACAGAGGAGAGGACAGGATGTTTCATTATGATGATAAAAAGATAAGATTGAACCTATCAGAAAAATATTAATCATGACATCCATAAAATAATGAATGCAAACCATCCTTTCAATCCACAATGCAATGGCCACAGAGTAGAAAGAAATGATATAATATTTTAGGTATTATAAATGAAAATATATTGAGACATATGAAAACAAAGCCAAAGGCCAAAGGCCTGTCAAGTTCCAACCTTCATTATAGAATAAGAATGTAAGGTTAATTTACTTAATCTGCTTGTAGTTATCAATAGTACTATCTTTAAAAGAACATTTGAAAGAGCTTAGACTTGTGGCATTTTTAATATAATATGGAATATCATTCCAGGTTTTTACACCTTGATAACAAATTGATTTGTTTCCAAATTCAAGTCTGTTGTTGGGAAATTGAAAGTTTGATGCATTTCTAGTATTATAATTGTGATTATCTTGATTATAAGTGAATATATCATCAAATGTACATGGAAGCAAATTATTACAATATTTATACATAAATGAACCAACATACAAAGAGCATAGGTCAAATACTTTAAGTTGGTTAAATTTAATGAAGAGAGGGTTTGAAGGACATCTAAACTCACTGTTACTTACTGCCCTTAACCCACGTTTTTGGAGAATATGAAGTTTTGTTTTATTTGTGATGTTAGCACTACTCCATGCTGTTATTCCATAGGTTATGTGGGAAGTGACAAGAGTATTGTAAAGGGTTATTAATGCTGATTCAGGAAGATATCTTTTGATTTTATATAAAATCCCAATACTGCTAGAACATTTTTTAGCTAGATTATTTATATGTTGATTCCAAGTAAGGTTTTGATCAACAGCCACACCTAGGAATTTGAATGCATCTACACCATTGATGACTTGACCATTAAGTGATAATTTAAAATTTCCGTTAATATTGCTTGTTTTATTGCAAGTTCCAAAAAGCATTACATTAGTTTTAGTAAGATTTAGTGAGAGTTTATTTGCCATGAACCACAAACTTGATTTAGTAATGCCATTGTTAATTAATGATATTATATAATGTATTTATATCTTGATGAGAAGTGAATGCACTTGTGTCATCTGCAAATAAAATGAATGATAAATCAGGGACAGAATTTGGAATGTCATTTACATAAATTATAAAGCATAAAGGACCTAAGATAGATCTCTGCGGCATTCCTGTATTAATAGATTTAATTTTTGAAATATGTCCATTATATTCAACAAACTGACTCCTATTAGTAAGATGGTTTTTAAACCAATCCAAAGCAATACCTGTATTCCATAATGTTCCATTTTACTCAGGAGAATATTGTGACTGTCACTAATGGTATCAAACGCTTTGGATAGGTCTAAAAACACACCTCCCGTTGATTGAATCTTGCTCCCATTATCAATTCTTCATAATTATAACTTTAAATACTACATTTCCTCTCTGTGTTGGAGATATTCTATTTAAAATCTTCACATTCAAAGAATCAATCTTACCTGTCACTCTTTCCCTGGATCATCTGTATCAAATATGATCGTCATTACAGATTTTCCTATAAGATTTGTGCCGTAGAAACAGAATTTCTCTTCGGATCTGTTTGGTATCATGCATGACAGTCAATTTTGAGTTATTTCCCTCAAGGTATGCATAGTAGAATCTTCATTTTCCCTCCAGGGATGTGCAGTAGAATCTTCATTTTCTCTCTTCATGGTAGTAGATTATTTCTGTTCTAGGCTGTGGGGTGTCTTGCCTGATAGTCAATTTGTGATCATGGTCCTTTGTACATTTCTCTTTTGGATTGGGATAAAATTGTTCCTGTTCCACACTGCAAGGTATGGTTTATGTCTGAAAGATAACAGAGAATAAAAGTAAACATGAAACGTGCTTCCCTCAAAATGAGTGAAAGGTTGCAAATTTCAAAATTTACTTTAGTTACGGTATTACATTCTTTATATTCTCAGCTTTTAAAAGATAAATAAAATGTCATACTTTCTTTGATTTTCAAAAATAACAAACCCAAATTAATTTCTCTCAACATAGACAACATCTTCACATAGAATTATTACAAAACTCAATCCAAAATCAAATGTATCACCTGACACAAAGCTGAGGTTGTTAAATTCAGAAACCCAATGCTACAGCATACAAGGTAAATGTGGGTTGCAAAATGTGCAATTTTACCATGTTTTGAACCAACCAAAAATCATGATTTCCTATAACCAACCTATATTGTAGAACCTATTTTTACCATCTTTTGACCATAATGCAGCTTTAATGACTAAAATCATTTTGACCTATTGAATAGTTTCTGGGCGATTTTGGTTAAGGTGGATCGAAAGGATGTTTCTGGAAATTAAAAACTGATTTTATAGGTACTTGATTACATTGAACAAGTAAAGCTTAAAACACTGAACAAAATGGTTTTTGTTTGAAGGAAATCGGACATACGGTTGTCAAGATATGCATGAATTTAGTTTCTTTGTTTTCTATCATTTTTGCCGATATATTGATAAAGTTAATGTCCAACATTGGCAATATGTGCTCATTAATATTCATATTTGCCATTATTTTACCAATATCTTGACTTATGACTTTAACTTTTATTAGGGTTTTACGACACATCAACACTTCTGTGTTATTTAGTGTCAAAACAGGTTTTTGTCATGAAATTTCAATAACACAATTATTACAACATCTTCACTTGTATTTAAAGTCCTTCCGATGTCTGTTCCTTTATCGTTAGTTCTTTGAACAGTAGAATTTTCAGTAATTGTTCTTTCAGTAATAGTCACTACAGATATGTACAAAGTCTATACAGGGTGTATCAAAAAGAAGTTTACAATGATTAAAGTGACTCTATTTCAAAAAGTATGATACATTCTCTCAATTTGTTTTTAATTAATAACACCAGCTTCTTTTAGATTCCAGTGTTTTTGCATAACAATTCCAGCTAATTAATTATGCAAATATGCAAATAATATGGGCGGGTAAATCATACATAAAGTTTTAGGGCATAGAAACACATTGGCAAAGTTTCAAGTTAAAATTCTTAAAGGTAAAAGTACGGTAGTATGAAGGTTTATTCATAAAATATTGGAAAAATATT
>JXSR01S073675.1:40291-53070 GCA_000969725.1 Ophiothrix spiculata
TTCTTTTTGTACGGGATGATATCGAGATGGGATAATTTACAAGATGATAACGTCAGATGTTGATTGTCTAGCTGTCATTGTTCAATCTCTGTTTTCTCACTGAAAAGAGAAAAGAAAAAGAATTACATTAATAAAGAGACTAACAATGATTTACCTTTGCAGAATCAATTCGACCCTTTGAACCTGACGAGCCGGTATCCCGGCACACGTGTACATGTACCAAACCCGATGAGCCAGTTTACCGGCTTTTAGTACACGTGTTAGAAACTTGATGGTTAGTTATAATTTTCAATGGGTTTGTTTACATCGGAAGACATTGATGAGTCTTTGAACCCTTGGTTAAGCGGTCATTTTGCTTTAATTGACACAAGAGAATTGATTAATTCCTCATATTTTCGTGAATTTGATAGCAATTTTCAAAAAATGTGGCATCATCCATAAACTACAATGTGAATGTCTGATATGTTGGTCAACATAAATAGTATTCATGTTTGAAGTTTGGTTATTGGAACAATTCAGATTGTTGAAAAATTAAAAAATAAAGCAAGGGACATCAAAGCCAAAGTTTATTTTAGGCTTTTATAGAGATTTTAAAAACCTTTGGTTTGGCCCGGGCCAGCGGTACCGATACACATGGAAGGGATAAATTCTACACTTGGTTATGCATTTGTCAATTGCAATTCCGGCCCCCGGGTACTCGGGGTGTGTGGGGAAGTTGAATTTAATAAAAACCTGACAACTTCCCTGCTAGCTCCAGCCGAATTCCCTGTACCACGGGACAACATAATTTATATGTCGAATTCACAACGAGTTCCCGGCCCCAACCACGGGCTATTTGGCCTACGTCCTGTCCAGGTCTGCGCATGCTCCTGGTCCGATAGCCTTTCCCCGTATACAGTTACGGCTCTTTACAGGTGATGCGAGTCCCCGCCGAAGTTCCAGACACGTTTCCCGGCTGATTATTTCATCGCCTGACTCAATGACGTAGTCCCTGACATTTTTATGGCTAGCTTGGACACAATTTGCAAACAAAGTCCCCCGATATGTCTCGCTGACTTCCCCACACCCCCGGGTAGCCAGGGGTCGGGATTACAATTGACAAACGCATTACTTCAAAGGTTTGTAGTAGTGATTGCAATTACGTCAAAAATTTCCAGTGTGCAATCTCAACTTTGTCTTGCTAGATTTTGTTTCGGCAAAGATGACCTTACACCGGTCTCTAAGTGTATGTGTAGTGTAAACAATGGCTTCAAAAAATTTCAAGTGCACAATCACAATTTTTAATTTGCTCTGCTTGCAAAATTTATTGTCTCTGAAAATATATGATGCAAAAATGAAAGGTGTAGGTTCTGATCACATTCTCATCCCCCTGGGCTCATCCGGAAGTAGTATATTTTTTGATACCATATCAAAGCCCACATTTTTCTGATTCTAAATCCAAAAATTTCATCTCAAAATTCTATGTGCTTTCGGAGATATAGCATAAAATATAAAATTATTGCTGTTTTCTATATCGTTTGCATTTTCATAATAGCCTCATCCCTAGGGTTACATACTTTCTTTTGCCTCTCAAGAGAAAACAAGAAGCAGGACAAGCTTAAAATTTCACAATATGCATATCAGAGGTCAAAGACAATCAGTTAAAACTAAATTACATACATGTACATGCCAAGATAGGAACCTACACCTTTAAACCCACCATATGTGATGCGAAAACCCATATGGTAAAGCCTACATGTTAAGCTGAATTCATACTCAACACAAACGCACCGAGCACGTGCAGTAAAAGATTTGAGGAGTTCCGATCAATCGATATCAAAAGGCAACACCGAATGCGACACCGCAAACAGAGTTGAGGAAAGCTCAACTTTCATTGCGTTTTCATGTTGTCGGCTGCCGCAGTCCATTTGCGTTTTGAGTGTGAATTCATTTGCGGTACCGATTGCGGTGAAATTATTGGAAATGCACTGCATTGCATTTTAAGTATGAATTCAGCTTTACCTATTCTTAAGACTGCATCAATCTTACTTACCTCTTTCATTGTTTCTCATGATTGCGTCGTGCGCCCTCGTCCTTGGATTGGCGTGGTCAAATGACAAGCCAAATTTGAGCACCGATAAATTTCCTTCCAAGATTTGGGCAATTTCTGTTTCTACTTGTTGACCTAACATACCTCTCTGTATATATAATATAAAGGGAAAAATATCGTAACATAGACAAAATATATAAATAGAGAGAACAAACTGCAGCTAAATTTAATACTTGTATACATGTATTTTTCAAATATACCGTAGAATCTCAGTGTATGGCACATTTTTCAAGGTTTGCCTTTTCTATCATCTGAATCACACATATTGGTTTTAATGTCTTCAAGGCCTATTAATGCCTGAAAAACCACTTGACAAATTTGTTCTGTTTGCGACTCCTTGTACTGGAAGTTTTTTTTTTATTTAAAGCCACATGAAAGTTCTTTTACTTTGGTACCAAATTTGATGTAAATCTAGCAATTTTATAAATACTTTTAACCAACACACAACTGAGAATTTCAAATTTAAAAAAATACTCACAGGGATTGAGACTAAGTGTATAAGCAAAACATGATGTGCCTTACAGCAAGTCCCTATGGTATGGAATTTATAATGTATACCATCACCCATATATAGGTTTTGAAGACCAGGGGAGTATTTCACAAAGGGTTACAAACATTCATAAGTATTGCAAACCGTTCACAAGTACTAGATTCTATCGTAACGTTACGAAGACTAACGATCAAATGCATTCGTAAACATCTTCGTAAGTTTACAATCAACTTTTAGTCATCGTAAGTATTGTACATATGATCGAAAATTTGGAATTCTTTATAATTATGGTTTATTTCGCGACAAAATGAAATAAATAGTATAGAAGATGAAATTGGCTACCCATTTGCGTCACATAAATAACACGAGAGCTCTTTAAAGATATTGGTTGCTGTTTGATAATTACGCATGTTTTGAAAACCTACGAACGTTCATAACTCTTTGTGAATTATACACAGCACCAATAACAGGCTTTATATGTTACGGTTATTCGTATCTTCGTTCGTAGCTTCAATTACTTTTATAAACC
This sequence comes from Ophiothrix spiculata, assembly GCA_000969725.1. NCBI lineage: Eukaryota > Metazoa > Echinodermata > Ophiuroidea > Amphilepidida > Ophiotrichidae > Ophiothrix > Ophiothrix spiculata. The sequence goes on from JXSR01S073675.1 coordinate 43,400, forward strand.
TTTTGTGAAATGTATCTTACGATCATTTGTAGCCACGATCGTTTTTATACTTATGAATAGAACTTACGATCACCTTTGTGTAATACACCCCTAATAGGGGTCAACCTACTCTCAACAAAGACGGGGGCCGTTACAAGCTACCAAATGTTTATGACCCGTGTCTGACGTCACTGACTAAGGTCAGATCATCGCGGGAAACGGGTCAGTTGGCTGATGAAGTCTGCAGTGAAAGCAGATGAAAATTTCCAAGGTAATTATTTTGTGTGTTGAGATCCAAAGTTTAATTTATGGATACACCCCTAATAGGTTGGCACAGTGCTCTCACAGGAAGATATCTTGGGTCACTTACAGACCCCAGACCCAACCACACAACAGACAATATTTTTGCCTAAAGGTGGCCCAAAATGTGGTTTTGCAAGAATGATTGGTCCAATGTCAGTTGTTCTGTACTCTCTTCCCTTTAATAAAATGGTTGCTATGGGCCTGGTAATACACTTGGGAAATTAAACCACAAGAGATCAAAATACCTTCAAGCCACTTGAGAATGTGATTTGCTTAATCAAATTCATGTTCAACCGACTCCATTTATTTCTAAATTAACAATATTTAATGATGTGCTCTTAATACCATCTGTTGTCACAGGGAACATGTATCTCGTTTTATATAAAATGTTATAAAATAGTGGTACTTTTTTGAGTTTTGTTCTTTTTAATTAGAGTCTCTGTTTTACTACAATTAATTTACACACATATTATATAAGACAAATGCTTGGTGTTAAGTTTATTGAACTGCTGATGCATGAACATAAGAATAAAAAAAAAAGAGAGAGACAAAAAATTCTTTGCCATAACTATAAGTGTTAATCGGATTAAAGAATTAAATTACAATATTTAGTCAAAACTCCAGAAGCTTGGAACTTTACCATCAATAATGTTTTTTTTAAATTTCATTGTTATTTTGAGTGCATGCAATTATTTAATCGGCAGCAACTGGCATGCATGGGTTCATGTTCAACCTTAACTATTGTTTATGATCTAATTTGTGAATACATACTCCTGATGTAGTCCCACTTAGGCTATATGTCTTGAGCACAGACACAGACCATTACAGCCTAGAAACTATACGCTTGCCTAGCGCTTATGTGTTTGAAAATCAAATCTACAAAGTTTAGGCATAAGTGCCAAGTGCAGGGCCCCCACCAGTACATGCAAGTGATTAAACCTGACATTCTGGTTGGCCCTGTACTTTGTGTTTTTGTTGATCTTAACTGTCTTTGCCAGAAAGTTTAAAATTCTTACTGGTTCATTATACATGGTTACAAACTAAATTCCTAAATTTATAGGGGAGTCCGTAAGTGCACAATCATGTGATACAATCTGAAAAAGTCCGTAGTGTATAGTTGTTAGTAAGTTATCTACTTCAGTAATAATAGGATTTGTAAATTAGATTTGCCACAGCAATAACGATTATCCTCAAACTGGGCGTTACGTTGAGGGTTAAAATAATGATCACACCATTCATTCTTTAATTCAGCAATATTAATGTAATAATGTGTAGCTAATCAGAAACCAAAATAATCAGTAAGTGCAATGATTTAATTAGGCGCTGGAGCACAATTAGGCCATAATTTTGACGGTCGGTCGAGGGAGGACCATCAAACAATATATTTTTTTGCCTAATCCTGACTTTGAAAAATTTATTGTGATGTTAAAGGTGTGTGTTCCGATCAATTTCACTCACAAAATCAAATTGAAGATTTTGATACCACATTAACGGGCATATTTTTCTCATGACACCTGTAAATTTTCACGCCCATATTATGTTTCGTTAAAGAGATATGGTCAAAAAATGGCTGAATTACTGTAACCCTATTCACTCGTCTAATTCAACTATTTTCCAGCTGACAATCTCCTGAAATTAACAAAATCCCCATTTCAAAAAGTTTGACAAATAGTAATACTTTATGACCGACACTTCATTTAAATTATTTTAACAATTTTTGGCACGCTAGTATAAAAGCGCTCAACTGTAACGTGATCTAAATCCAGAAAATGAGTGGTTGAATTGGACGAGTAGATACGGTATCTTTTGTTAACAAAAATAAATATCCCATAGGTTTCTATGGGGAAATCTTGGACGCATTTTTGCCTGTAGCATTAATTTGGCTCAAGGTATGCAAATGAAACTTTACAATTGCTTTATGTAGGTGATGATCCTTCATTCAACTATGAAAAAAGTATATGTTAAATTTTTCACCAGATCGGAATACCTACCTTAACTGATAATAAGTGATATTGAGAATAATTAAACCTGATCGAGGCCAAGATTCTGAACACCTTGCTGAACTCTAGTTGGCGACTAAGAAACATAAACTACTGCTACTTTGGCATGTGAACAATGGGCTAGGGCTAGTTGACAACTAGATAATATTTAGCAGGGTTTCATGAATATGGGCCCTCTTTTTGTACAGTTTATTGCCGTTTCAGCAAGACGTTAGTTGAGATCATAAACAAAACTCAACAATCCAGAGTTTCAGCAATATAGATCAACTTTCATGCTAACAAAAATGCTGGGAAAAAATCTGCTTTCCAGTCAAAAAAAAAACAAAACTAAAATCTCAAAATCAAGCTGTTGTTAGGGTAACTTGACACGTAATAAAACAATGGTTTGACTTGCGTAAGCGATACCTTGGATTTGTCCTAGCATCAACCAAACAGTCATATGATGATGATTGAGATCGGACGGACGGACGGACGGACACATGGTTTGGTGTTAATCAATCCACCATGAAAACAACATTAAGAATAAAGAGTATTACACTGTAGGCTCAATGAAAGTTATAAAAAGGAAATCTGTACTTATTGCTTCCCAAGGCTGTTGACTTCCAATTAATTTGCTAAACGTTTACCCTGACTTCACTTACAATGTCCATGATTTTTTAAAAATTTTGCCCCATGATCCCATAACCAGAATATCAGATTTGTGCCATAAGCGATTGTCAAGAGAGGGCTCTATTTATGTTTTTGAAGGGTCACTTATGGTTTATTCAGAGTCTTGTCGATATGCATCGATGCCCATCGACGCGCAGTCTTTACACACGCTATGCACAAGGAATAGTGCGTGTAACAGACTGCATGTCGATGGGCGTCGTGCGATGTATATCAACAGACTCTGAATAAACCATTATGCAGACAATTAAAAAGTTTGATTTTTTTTTGATTTGTATAACTTTTTGAAATTATTTTCTTCACATAATAATAAATTATTCTTTTCTAATATGATATAACAATCAGTTCACCTGAGGTGAATAAAACACTTCAAGTTCTGACTTTTTTTTACAAATTTATGTGATCCCTAGTCATGCTAATGGGGTTTTGAGTGACTATGACCAGGCTAATACACACTTCGGTTTCTTGTTTAGCAAAATTTCAATCCAGATAACTGGTCGTCGTCCTGTCAAACGTTTAAACGGATAGTTATCGACAACCACACCGAGGGCGAAATTAACGATTGCACACGGAAACATATGAATGAGCCCCTAAATTACATGATACATAAGAACAGGCACAGTTCTGTTAGACATCAATAACTCATAGACATTGAGATACGCAAAACCCTCATAGCATCACAAAAACACATTTCAAAACTTTCAATATCCAATAAAACAGAGTCTTCAATTAAAATGAACCAATCAAAAATGAGACCGAATAAAAATTTTATTGGACATCATTAGTCCATCATTTGCGCAGTCCCAAGCGGGCCTACGTCATACGTGACAAAACGATAAAAAAAAATAAGTAACGTTGTTTTCTTACGTGGTGAAACGATCAATACTGTAGCCAGTCATACCTTCATTTTCCTTCTTTTATGACGAGAAGCAAATTTGTGAAATAACAAGCTTTGTATCATTTTGTGGTGGTTTGAAACACAGCACACCTGACATGATTTTGGCATCGTAATATTTTGAAAAGTTGCAGAAATTAATATAATTTTCAAAAAGCCAGTATTTAACTCAGAGCTGCATAAGAAGTCGGATTTGTTTTCACCACGATAATCGGGCAAAGGTTTCGGATAAAAACAGGATGCCCAGGTGTCCGCTCATGAGAATACTTTAAAATGTTCGTCATTCAAAAGTCTTTCCAAATTGTATGACTTAATACTATACACGTATTCAAACCATACCACCCAATCACAAGCAGTCTTTCATTTCATATTAACCAATCACATTGTCTGTAACTGGTTCTTACCTGATTTGCTAGCCTGATTTCTGTTATTGTAGCATTCTCTTTCATAGCCTGCATAATAGTACGTACACCTTCGCCACTGATGAAGTTGGACTCTACGTTCAGTGATTTTAATGTTTTATTTTTCTTCAATGATTCACACAACGGCTGCAAAATACACAAATGATATGAAAGAAATTTATCAAGAACATCTAAAATGGCTATTTATTTACAATCATACATTTAGACCAGAGATAACAGACATTTTGATTCCAGTCATTGGGATCAAATTGGGGGTATTCATGTTTTTGCTGTCGCATCTTGTCATAATAAGGCCTAAAAAAAATTGTTTGATTGGCGTAACCCGACCTACCCTAATTTTACCACCGACCCTAGATATTTTTATTTTTTTGAGCATGGTAAAAAACCTCCAAATCCCAAATTTGATGGGAATCGATTCATGGGAGCCCAAGATATGGCTTGCAGGACATTCAAAATGACATATAAAAGATGTGTTACAGAAAAAGTGAAGATGTTTTTGTACATGTGCCATATATTTTGTGTTCTTGTATGAGAAACATAAGATTAAAAAAAAAATCCGACCTACCTACCCTATTTTTTTTTCTATGTTACGCCAATCAAACAATTATTTTTTTTTGCCTAATTTAATCTTGAATACACACAACATGTGCATGCATGCAGGTTGACATACCACTTGCATGGCTTGTCTCTATGCGCAACCAAATTTTTTCGCCCGGAGGTGATTTTATGGGAAAACCCAAATACCCTGCGGCAAATACCCTAATTCGAGCTCCATGGCTCAGATGACGCCATTACATGGTAAAAAAGGTAAAGGTAAAGGGGACGGCCTGTATTTCACAGGTCAGAGTGCCCATCTCTCTTACAAAGCGTTTGGGCCAGACTCCACAATTTTTTGTTATATTTGTTATATTTGCAGTGAGGGGTTCGCCACACCTTCTTCCCCGCAAGTCTGTTACCTTCCCAGCATTGAAGAACGTCGGTACCCACTTGACACCTGAATGAAGAGGAGTACTTTAGGGTAAGTATTTTGCTCAAGGACATTACACACGCCGCCCATTGAATTCGAACCCACAACTCTCAATGCCCAGTGATTAAAGAAAGAAAGAAATAAAAAATTCTTTAGGCTAATAGCCACGGATAACCCAAAAAAGACTCTTATGAAGCTTATTTCCATTGGTTCCTAGATCTTTCTTTAATATTCAGTTTTAGGAGAACCGGAGAAAAACCTGCAGAAGCAAGCATGGACAGGCAACCAAATGCACATACAGCGCCAGCATCGGGAATCTAACCCGGAATTCATTGGTGCAAAGTGAGGGAAATACTGCTGCGCTTCCCCGAACAGTTGAGGACCTATCCGCTAGGCCACGCATGTACCATCAAGTGGGCCCGTATGCAAAGTTTGAGATCTCTTCAAATAGTGTAACAAACAATGAAATATAATTGAGAATGTACATTTTCTACATCTGAAACTACACTACGTATTTTCTGTTCAAGGTTAATGTTTCTCTTCAAGCTCTACTTCTCAGGTTCACTGAAGTTTATTATTTCCCCAGACGCCAGGCTAGTTTTCTAGTGCTAAAAATTCCTCTGAAGAATGACTAAATCACTACCTTTATGCCCAATATCTTCCATACAATCAATTTCATCATGATGTCATATGGGTGACACTCGGTGTTCCATCTATGATTTTTTGAGCTTGCGTTAATTTGACAAATTTTGACAAAGTTGGAGAGGTACTTGCACCAAAATCATGAGCTGAGGCTGAAAATTGGTGATTTGCCACTTTGTCTAACACCATTTTGTCTAATACCCATATTGTATAACATCATTTTGTCTAAACCCACATGGTCTAATCCCCGTATAGTCCATTTTGTATAATGACAAGTTTGACTAATTCCCAGATTGCCTATACCACCATTTCGTCTATTTACACTTTGTATAATGACCTGTTTGACTAATTCCCGGATTGCCTACACCCATTTTGTCTAATACAATTTCATATAATGACCTGTTTGACTAATTCCCAGATTGCCTACAACCATTTTGTCTTTCTGGGAATTAGATAAACTGGGATAGCCAAAATGATATAGACAAAATGGTTATTAGACAATGTGGGAATTAGACAAAATGGGATTAGCCCAAATGATATTAGACAAAATGGCTATTAGCCAAAATGGGAATTAGACAAACTGAGATTAGCCCAGATAATATTAGACAAAATTGTTATTAGATAATGTGGGAATTAGACAATCTGGGTTTAGACCAAATGATATTAGACTACATGGAAATTAGACAAAATGGGATAAGCCTAAATGATGTTAGACTAAATGGGAATTAGGTAAAATGGACATTATACTAAATGGGAATAGACCAAATGACTTTAAACAAACTGCTAATTAGACATAGTGGTTATCAGACTAAATGGGTTGTAGGCAAAATGGTAATTAGACATTCAGGGTTTATACAAAATGGTTTTAGACCAAGTGAATATTAGACAAATTGGGATTAGACCAAGTGGCGACAGACCTGAAAATTGGCTAAATAAAGCAAGGCAAAGCATCCTTTTCACACATTTACAGAAACCTGTTATGCCAATTCGCAGCTCCTGCACCAATGGCAAGCCATATTGCCTTATAGTCTACCAGCCAACAGCAAATATTATGCTTAAAAAAACGTTTTGTGGGCAAAACTTGTTACAGCTTTCCATCCATATGGAATCATATCCTCAAGGGGTGTACATTAGCGTATGGTAAAATTAATTTTTTGATTTAGTGGTCAAAATGACCCAAAATAGCCAAAAATCATGAAAAAATCACGAAAATGGTAAAAAATCAGTTTTTGGCCCCAAAATGATATTTATTCAAAATCAAATCATTCATTTAGGTAAATCGAATCACAAAAACATCTGCCTACAGTATTTTGGGACTTAACTTCATTTTTGTGGTTAATTTTCACCAAAAAAAGGTCAAAAAAGGTAAAAAAATAACCCAAATTTAGTGATTTTGGTATAATTCTTTTTCCAAATGTTTGTTCAACGAGTAAAAAATCACCGTGTATTATAATGTTGTGCCAAATAATCAATTAGCGTCAAATTTAATAACCTTTTTTGGCCATAATTGATAAAATTTGGCAGAAAAATGCGGAAATATGACCAAAAAGGGTTAAACTGTGAACAATTTTTTATTAAGTCTGCAATATAAGTGTCCTATAACATTTGCACTAGCCAGGAGTAAACTAAATCAACTTTATTAGGTTCTTTATGACCCTGAAACACAATCCGAATGTTCCCCAAAATAAAAACTGGTCACTAGCCAGATTTGAATCCAAGATGGCCGCCAAAATTCCCGCCAAGTACTATATTTTCATCATAATTGCCTAAAAGTATCTTGTAAAATACGTTATGTTCAAAATTATTATCGGAAACTGGCTTCTTGAGCTATAACAAATACATCTGACATTAAATCATGACATATGCATATTTCAAATTCAAGATGGCCACCAAAATGGCTGCCAAAATAGCCGATTTTCATTAAAATCGACCAAGACGGCCTTTAAACTTCCTGATAGAGATAAATAATCAACCGGAAATAATATTTAGGGTTACAAAAAGATCATTTGCCCCTAATCATATTGTAAGTTTGTATCAAAATCAAAATGGCGCCTGTTTTAAGATCCAAAATGGCGGCCAAAGTGTGCAAAAATGGGTTAGAGGCACTTTAAAACGGTAACAAAATCATTAAATGTCCAAAATATTCGATGGAAAACGGTTTTGAGGGAAACAATAACAGCTTTTCATCTCAAATATGGGTTTCAGCAAGTTTTAAATTAAAGATAGAGCCTGTTCTGAGGTTCAAAATGGCCGCAAAATGGCATTTTAGGCACAACAATTGGTTTTAGTGGATTTTAATCAGTTTCAAAAACAAAAAATGTTCAAAAAATGATGGAAAATGGCTTTAAGTGTACTTAAGATTTTTCTCTCCAAACTTGGGTGCTAGCATGTTTAAAACTCAATATGGAGCCTGCACTGACATTCAAAATGGCTGCCAAAGTATATACGATATTAGGCACAAAATGGATTAAGTGACTTTTAAACGGTATCAAAAACAAATATTCAATATTTTCTATGGAAATTGTTTTTGAGGATAACAATGAGATCAGAAATGGCTGCTGAAATCAGATTTAAGGCACAAAACTGGATTATCACAATTTAATTGGAGCCTATTATGAGAGGAACATAGCTTTGAGGGTATAATAGTAGCATTTCTTCTCAAATAAGGTTGTTAGCATGTTTCAAATCCAATATGGAGCCTGTTATGAAAACTAAAATGGTTGCCAAAATATGATTGTAGGCACAAATAATAGATTAAAGTGACTTTTAAACATTATCAAGAACACCAAATATTCAATATTTTCTATGGAAATTGTTTTTGAGGATAACAATTAGATCAGAAATGGCAGCTGAAATCAGATTTAAGGCACAAAACTGGGTTATCACAATTAAAATGGTGCCTATTATGAGATTCAAAATGGCCGCCAAAATACGTTTTCATGTGCAAAAAGGGTTAGAGGTACTTTAAAACAATATCAAAAACATCAGATGTTTAAAATATTCGAAGGAAAATAGGTTTGAGGGTATAATAGTACCATTTCTTCTCAAATAAGGTGATTAGCATGTTTCAAATCCAATATGGAGCCTGTTGTGAGAACTAAAACGGTTGCCAAAATGTGATTGTAGGCACAAATATAGATTAAAGTGATTTTTAAACGGTATCAAAAATGCCAAATATTTTATAGTCTTTTAAAATTGGTTTAGAGGGTAACAAGAAGGTCATTTCTTCCAAAATAAGGGTCTAAACATGTTTACATTTCAATATGGAGCTTGTCCTGAGATCCAGCATGGTCGCCAAAATACAATTTTAAGCACAAATGTGGGTTAAAGTGACTTTTAAACGGTATCAAAAACACCAAATGCTCAAAGTAATCGATAGAAAATGGCTATTATGGTACAAGAAGATAATTTCTTCCCAAACAAGGGTGTTAGCATGTTTCAAATTCAATATGGAGCTTGTACAGAGATTCAGAATGACCGCAAAATACAATTTTATGCATAAAAGTGGTTTAAAGTGACTTTGAAACCATATCTAAAACACCAAATATTCAAAATAATCGATGAAAAATAGCTTTGCGGGTAACTATGAGAGTATTTCTACCCAAATAAGGCTGTTAGCATGTTTCAAATCCAATATGTTAATGTGTCGAAGTCGATTTTATCCATTTTCTTGCATAAAATTGTATTTTGGCGGTCATTTTGGTTCACATTATAGGCTTCATCATTAATTTTAAACATACAAACAACACTATATAGGAAGAAATGTTTCTATTGTTTCCATAAAAGTCATTTACCTT
>JXSR01S073675.1:57733-68619 GCA_000969725.1 Ophiothrix spiculata
AAAAGCCACAGACACGTGGATGATATGGTAGATAAATTTGTACGGTTTTGTCACATTCTAGTGACAAAGTGTTAAATAACCATACCATAAGGCAGCCATTGCAGATACAACTTTTTTGAATTCACATGAAGATGAAGATGTGTCTTACCCTAATATTATTAAGATTCAACTCGGTCATCGAAGCATCGTTAGCCTGAATCTTCTTTAACGCATCCTCAGGATCTGTTGTGTTTTCTGGTTCACGTTCCAACAACTTTGGTGGAGTAAATTTTGCAACACCTGTCAAGTGGAAGAAAAAACTGTGTGTAAGCTTAAGATTAATATTTCATAAAACATTGGCTTTTCATCGGAAAATATATATATTTTTTTATTTTATTACGCTTTATCACTGGTACATATCATAAATATATAATATTGCACATAGTACAGAATATCAAAACTGACATAAATACATTGAAATTGCTAAAAATTGAGTTTAAAAGACCAGTGAATGGTAAGGACAAACAGGTGCAAGCACCTCTAGGACCGTCCTACCAGATTTCAAAGAACATTACTCCCCCCCCCCAATTAAACCATGCAGGAAAAAATAGCAAAAATGGGTAAAAACAAATCCCATAATTGCAGAAAAAAGGAAATTGGAAAAAAAAAAAGGGAAAAAAATAAATAAAAAAAATAAAGAATCATAGATTTAACAAAAGTAAAGAGACTGAAGATATCTACATTCTGATGCCTTCTTATAAACCAAGTGGAAGTTGTTCCTCATAAACGCCCCGGGGGCGATGCATTTTTCCAAAAGGGGAGCGTTTATTACAGGCAAATTTTCAACATCAAAAGTCCCGGGGGGGGGGGGTACTTAGTACAAAAGTGATTACGGGGATGTGCCGCAAACTTGGGTAGCAAAATCAGGCTGTCTGGTATTCCAATGGGTCCTTTTTCTTTGCAAAATGTGGTATTTTGATGGGTCTTTTTTCCAAAATTTTCTAATTTCAAACAAAAATCAACAAATTTGCGCCAAATTAGAGTAAATTTTCGGAGAAAATTTCGATTTTTGCATAACTTTAGACTCAAAATTTGGGGGATTTGGTATATGGATGGGTCCCTTTTTCTTGAAAATTGGTATATGCATGGGTGGTACTTCAAATTTCCCAGCGGCACACCCCTACCAAAACCAAACTTGAGAACCCCCCCCCCCCCGGGTCAAAAGTACACACATTTGTCACGTAAGCTTTAAAAATACGGCAATTTACTGTTAACAGTCGCGACCTGGTGACGATAACTCGGAAGTAGTGAAGAACTTTTGCTTTATTTCCGGAACCGCGACCTCATTTATCAACTTCCGGTACCAATTCGCCGTCACTCACGAGTATGGTAAGCTTAATAACGTAAATGCTCTGAAATTGAATGCTTTTTTAACATATTGCTTTGAAATTTTTAGGGGGGCGTTTATTAGAGCAGGGGCATTTATTAGGAACAACACGGTATATACTGAAAATCTCACTTGATTCTGACCATTCGTTTACAAGCTTTTCAGCATTTTGAAAATTCCCGTAGGCAACTGTGTTGTAATTACTGTCGGGGCCCGAAAATAACACATTTTCTCACTTTTCTCAAAATGCAAGCACGTATGAAAGAATGGTTTGGGGATCATAACATATAGCCATGCAAGCACGTATGAAAGATTGGTTTGGGGATCGTAACATATACCAGTTGATGATTCTTATAAGCTAAAAAACTCAGTTTTGATAGAGGTGACCTTGAGGATGAAAAGTGGATCACGAATTGCCCCTTTAACAATCAAACTTTTTGCACATAAATGTTGTATGGACCTGTAACCAACAGATATCATTATTGTTTTTACATGACAAGACCTGCGATTTCATTCTAAAATAAATTAGAGGTTGCAATTTACATTATGGGTACTGATCTCATGTACTATACTCACGAAAACCCATTTTACCTCTTACATTTCCATTTTTTCTTATATACCTTCAGCAAGCTTTATTTAAGTAACAAGCTTTGAGCAAGTTTAATCAAGCAAGCAAGCGATTTAATTTGGTTAAGTTAACTTTTGTGTTCTAAGCACAAAGTAAGCCTGGTCCATCCTGTTTATACTATAGAGTGCATTTATAGGGTGGAGTGGGGCTGTTTGGAACATAAAGTGAGCTGAAACACTGATAGGGTGGACCTAAGCTACTTGGAACAAGCAGTGTGTTAAAACAATTAGAGGACTATAGGGCTATATGGAACATGTGGTAACCTGAAACACTGATGGGATGGACTTGGGCTGCTTGGAACATATAGTAAGGTTATTTAGGCAAATTAAAAAAATGTTGTATAGTTTAAACAAAAATCCAGGGTAGGGGCTGCATTTACTTATAATGAAGCCCTGCACTGAGGATTTGTGTTTGCATTGTCCAATAAACTATTGCTTGGCCTAATTTATTCCATAGCTTGCTCATAGATTTAGAGAGAAGCTTGGCCCCATTTTTATTCAGGGATCTAATTGGGGTTATTTGTTTTTGTCTCATCTTGTTACCATGTCAAATTATATTAAAGTAATCAAGCTTGAAAGTAATGAAAGCATACAGTTATTAGTTTTTGTCTCATCTTGTTACCATGTCAAATTATATTAAAATAATGAAAACATACAACATGCTTGCATCTTATTTGGTGCAACATCCGTATCAAATAGTATTCACATGCCGGAAATTTGGTATGGTCACGTTGAGAGAACCTGAAACAAACATTATGGTAACATTGCCCTCCATTGGGCAGTATGCGCAGTTTGGCAACTCCCTTTTTGATCTATGAGCTTGCCACAAATTAATATTGTACACATGCTTTATAGTACTGACAGAAAAAATATATATATAGCATATTGTTCCTATTAATTGCCCATGCTCTATTACACGCCCACCCCTAAAATGAGTTAAAAACATTCATTTTTGAAGCATTTTCATATATCATTAAGCTTACCAACAATCGCGAGTAACAGGAAACAGTACTGAAAGTTAATCAATGAGGTCGCCATCCCAGAAATGATGCAAACAATTTCAGTGCGTCAGGGTTATCAGAGGCCATATAACAGTAAGTTGCTGTAATTGTAATGTGGCAATTTTGATGTTAAAATAAAAATCAGTCTCTAATAATCGCCCAACCTTCATGAAATGTCGCCGCCCAATGGGAAATTAATAGGAACAATACGGTAATGTGAGGGGTTAGTAGTAACTTTATGGCCAACATTTTACATACAAGACTGCACAGGCTTTAATCAAGAGCCCTTGTACAAGCGACAGACATACACCGACTTTCTAATACAAAACATCTACATGGAATTTTGTTTTAATGTAATATCATATATCACTAAATTTGACAAGATGCAAAACATGCTTTTTCTGTGTAGGGTGCAGTACATTACAATTCACATGCAAATGGCTACTACTAAAATACAAATTCATCCATGATGCTGGAACTTTGGTTTCAATTTTTTTTCAGAAATTGATTACAACTTCTAAGCTCATGAACATTGAATAATTAAAAAAAATCCTTATCCACAACCCTATCTTAACAGAAATTAATACAATTGTACAGGAAAATTACTTCATTTTTCTTACATTAGATTTTGTTCTAATGAGTTTCTCCTGTACAACACCTGCATACTTAAAAAAAAATCTATAACTGTCTGTCTAATTGCAGGCCCAAACATTTAAATGAAGAACAAGTTTACGTGTTAGTCTGTTCCCTTCCTACCGATACATAATTCTAGCTAGTCAGATCTTATTCAATATCTCCGATGTTAATTTCTATTACTGAAAGTTGTTTTCAGAAATTTGACTGCCTAAATCAACGTTTAAGCATTATCAGTACTTAACATTACACTAAAAAAATTCTCTTAAACTCTCCTGTTGCTTACTTTATTCATCTAACTTTAGACTTTTGAGGTTTTATATACACTACAAAAATATTTTATAATGATACAATGGAGTGAATGTGCAGTGGTAATTTGGTGACTGTACCTCTGTAGACTAATTATGTAAAAATATATACTAGCATTCTTTATATGTACAAATTTAATCGAATACGCTACGTATATGCATCAACCGCCTCATAATGCTCATGCTTGACAATCGTGAGGCGATCTGCCAGGCCTGTGTATGCATCCATCGCCTGACAATGCTCATGCATGACCATTGTGACTACCAGTCAAATTTCCCCAGTGACAGGAACTTTGTTCAGCAATCACAGTAACAACTAGCCGGAAACCATTAATCTCTGCACGAAAGAGCTTAAATTTGGCTGATTTATCAAGAAAAGAGCTGAAAAGTGTTTGATCCTTTGGTAAACTTTGGCAATGAGCATTGATGAGTGAAAAAAAATAAACAGTAAGCTTAATGTTCACCTCCATTTTGTTGTCACCCATGGAAGAGTTATTGTACCTCTGATTTGTTTAGAAACATGCTTGTAACTAGCTCGGCAGATCAGAATATAAAATGCATTATTTCATGTTCAATATTTGTCTGCTTTTCCAGCAGCTCCTATGAAACTTTCTGCGATATCCACTTCAAACAATTTTGACTCTTTCACTACGGAAAGCCGATCACATCGGCTCAAGAAGGCATGCATTATTTGCCAAAATTTATATCTGTAAAAAAATAAATAAAAAGCAAAGAAAATTGAAACTTCACCTGTAACTGTTTGATAAAGGTATCTAGTGCATGCCATTGTCAAATTTGGCAAAGAGAATAAGGCAGGTGCTCTACAGCTACATAATTAAATACCCATGTGGCCCTCTGAGAGCGGCTTTCCTTTCATATAGATCCTTTTTCTAAAATTTTTATTCCGGAGCGAAAGAGTTAAGTGGCGCAAATGTATCTCGCAAAACGCCGGAGGTACAATAACTCAGACTCAAAGTATGGGCGACAATTCAAAACGGCTGCTTTTAAACAGCAGTCTTATGACTATTGGTTCCCCTCTGGAAATTCTTTGGTGTAAATGTGATTTGTACATATGCTAAATGTGCAGGTACTATTAAAGTCATTAAATAAGCGCTATGATTTTGACTGATGAATTTGTAGTCAATTGTAACTACATAGTATCTACTCAAACTCGATTTGGAATTTGGTTGTGTACATGTGTGTTCAGAATATAATACAACTTAACATCTGCCAATAGGCATTTATAAAAGACTGCATACATTGGTAGATGTTGAACGCTGTGACTTAACTCACCATAAAAAGCATTCTAGCAAGCAAGCGTATTTCAGTATGTACTCGGATAAATTGTTGACTGAATTTCTCGTTCTTGTTTGTAATTCACATATCAATTGCTATAGAAACATATGCATGAATGGGTTCTTCCACAAATTTGAAAAACGTGACTCCAAAACAACATTGCCATTTTGGAGCATCATAGGAGCAATTTAGGGGTAATTGAGTATATTGAAACTGGCTAAAACTGTTTCCAATTTATAAAATTTTGTAATATTTGTAAGGAACCATTTTTGAATGCGGGTTTGACACAGAATGGTCCAATTTGAAGTATTTCCATAAGCAAAACAACAGGCAAAATGGCGTAATAGACCTTTTCAAAACATGACTTTCTGAGAATTTTTAGAAGCCAATTTTACACTTTCCCGCAATTGCCGACAGAAAAAGTGACTCATTAACACAATACCCAGAATGTTACGTCTACGTTCACATTAGGCTAACTGACTGCGTACAAATTCGAACTTGTAATTAGGGTTAGCACTAACGGGTCACTTTTAGTGTTATCGCCCTGATGTGACTTGAAATCTTAAGCTTAATCAGCCGATTTCAAATGGACATTTCACTCTTTGTGTCGGTGAGCATTTGGTACAACCAGTCACAAGTTGTTCAGACTAAGTGCATAGTTTTCACTTTTATTGCACTGAAAAAGCAGAAAAATTTTCAGAAAATTTTGACAAAATCCAGCAAACTAATGAGTTTGTACGTGATTGGTTGAAAAAATGGCTACGTGATCGATGTTCCGGATTGCCAAATTGATTTTGAAAAGGTCTATTGAAATTGAAGAAAATAAGGTCTATAAGAAATTCAATCAATTTAAAAGAGTACTTGGCTACTTAGCAACAGTAATTTTTACTGTTTTAGTGCATCGCACATAGAATAGGTCCCACAGTATTTAGAGTTTTTTGCTCCCGAGTTTTCACCGCTAAGGCATTGCCTTATATCAGATTGTTTAGAGTTAGTAAATGCTTATATGCTTGCTTGTAGCTGGCATCAAATTTAGATAAATAGGTTTGTCACTTACCACTTAATGACTTACTGTAGCTGTAGCTAGTGCTACTACGTGCATCTAAAAAAATTCAGGTCATCAAAATATTATTGATTTTGTCATTCCTTTTTAAATAAATCACTTGAGTAATAATGTTTACAAGTAATTATCATTAGAAATGTATTTGACATCATTGGTGGGCTTAAATTAAGTAGTAGCTCACTTTCCACAAGATGGTCCATTGGAATATACATTGTGTCCCAGAATAACCTTACAATCTTTGCATGCAATTTTCATGGGTTTAACGGATAGTCAGAAAGTATGTAAAGATTGCATTTTATAGCCCATGAGTTGAACCGTTTGTTTCATGTCAATCAGTAGTACACAACAAAAGTTATGTTTTATCAAACTTTTTGGGTTGATTTTTGTCTGGTCCAATTTCATGATTATTGGCCATAAAGTAAGGGTGTTTCTGAATGGAATAAAAATGGGTCATCTTGGAAAACTTATCATATCTGTCTTATTTTTACATCAAATTTGTTCATTTTTTAAAATTTTTAGCATAGATAAAAGAGAGCATGTGCGTAGTAAATAAGTAAACATTCTTACTGTTGAGTGGACAGATCAATGACAATACTCAATAGAGCTTCATTTAAGCGGAACTTACAGACTCGTGAAATTGGACCAGCAAATTTTACATTCAATTATTTGACAACGCATAACTTTTGTTGTACATTACCGATTGAAATGAAACAAACGGTATCTAAAAGTTCAATTCATGGGCTATAAAATGCCACCGTTACATACTTTCTGACTATCTGTTAAACCCATGAAAATTGCACACACAAATTGTAAAGGTTTATTCTGGGACACACTGTAGTAAAATCAGGGGGTATTTCTAGCAGAACTGTTGTTCAAAATAGCCCCCAAATAGCCTGAATCGCTTATAGTTTATAAGTAATTTCTGTTTGTTGAATATGGGTTGTTAAATGTTGCTTCTGTTACGTTACAGCACTGCAAATCTAAACATATATCTATTGAACATCTGCACATTCAAATACTATTCTAAGAAGGAAAATATTCAGGCAAACCAGAACTGCTGATATTCTAGCAAATGTCTGAACTTGGGGCGACAGAACAGGTCAAATTCAGTCAAACATACACAAATTCACATGCCAGTGTTTAGGGAAGATTTCAAGAAATGCAACTACACAATATCAAAATTCCTGAAACACAAAAATGACACAGAGTGGTGGAAAAAGCACTTTCCTATTAAGCGGTTTTGCACAACAATGTGTAAAGACTTCACAAATGTGACCCGTCATATCGAAAGGTACCTTAAGGGTCCCAAAATCAAAATGGATTTTTTTGTCTAATCTGAAAGCTGAGATTTTAAGCTTTAAAATGACACCTTACTTTTGGTTATTTGATGTTCGGTTGCAAAGTTACATCCAAATTGGCAAAAGGCATCGGACTGATTCGGAAAACTATAGTTCTGAGAAAATCGTGTTTGAAGTTTTTGTACTAAGTAAACTTTAATGGAGAGATTGTTTTCATCTTGGTTTTTAACATATTTTTCTTATGTTTTTGATGTTGGAACCTGATTAATATGATAGAGTACACTTCAAAAGTAATGTTTCTAATGAAATTAGAAATTTGACCTTGGACGTGATTTCTGACTATGCTTAGCTTCAATGGCCCGTATCTCGTTATTTACTATGCCGACCTTAAGGTACCTTTCGATATGACGGGTCACAAATTTCCTGCAATTGTGAATCATGTTTAAGATCACAGGACATATTTCGGATCTATACCCAAGATATACTAGCAAGACTCAGCTAGTATCTAGCTAGACATTAACAGAGATGCCAAGGTTCGAATTATTTCAATTTGTTAGCGTCTTCGACATTCTAGCTGCATCTTGCTCGTGTATCAATAATTACGGGCTTGAAATGTGGCATCTCCAGCTGCTTCAAGACCCAACCAACAGAAGTTATACTTCTATCCCTTGCTGTGATAAACAAAAAGGGAACTTGAGCGAATATATTTGGACATGTTTCCTTCAAAACTCAGCCGGTGGTTGTCAGCCGGTTCTGGCCAGTTGGCTATTGTTTATTCCTGTTGAACGGGCAAGAGCCGGCAGGCAACCATCAGTTGAGTTTTGAAGCGGCCCCTTAATGACCATTGACAGGTGACTAACCAGCTTCCATCTGACATATTGGCTTAGCTGTCATCTAATCAAGCTTTATTTTTGAACAATCATGTCCCCACTAATTGAATGAATGACCATTGCCACGAAGGATGAGATCTTTGTGAATGTGCATTTCCTGCTTCTAATTGATTACCTAAAGTTGCATTACTCAATATCTATAATTGAATGCAATACAGATTTCCTTCTTAATCAGTCAGCATTATTGTACAGAAGGGGCAAAAGCCTAGTCACTGGAAAAACTTACCGGTCGGAGAGTAAATGGGTCTAAAAATTAGTTGATTTAGCATGATTTTTACCTTCTAAATTCCCATTTTTTAGGTGGGGTGGGGTGGGGTTGGGACACTCACAGGGGTGAATGTGGATGGGTAGGAGAATTTCCTCCCCCTGTCCCACCTTAACCCATTGTTTATTTGTAAAAATCAACATAAATTTTAAAGTTCTTGTTTAGGGATCATAATATCATTCAATTCCTCTATTACAAAGAACATCATTGAAGAATGAATAAGAAACTACTCTACACAATGGATGATTTTAGTTTGCTTCTATTTCTGCTTCTGAACTGTAATATCAAAATTATCGCTGAGCAATCTCCTCTTTACTTGAGTCTCATAAAATTGTACTGAAATAATGCAACATGTGCTGAAATCAAAGTTGTTGAGCTCATACTGATAAGTCTCGTGACTTGTGAACATGTTCAACTTCAACTTCAGCATAAGATACCTTCTTTTCCTACAATTTCACTTGCAGTTATAGGTAAATGGATGCACATTGCATTTGATCTCATCAAGCCCTTGTAAACATCAACCCTGCCGGTACTTACCCATAAATTTGCCCTGCTCATCAGTAAGCTTTTCATTTCTTAATGATGCCATATACTGCTCTTGGTTCAACATACTATGGAGACCCAGTACACCTGGAATAAATGAGCACCACCAAAATGAATGTTGCTATTATGTAATTATGTACGGTATATTTGCAATGTTATGAAAATGTCTTTACAGGCTTTGTCTTTTGAAAATTGCTGGCGAGTGACAAATCACTCTCCTCAAAACTTGTCAGGTGTGCTGTAGGCGAGTGATTTTAATCACTTGTATTATTAGTACACCAAATGTACGCGAGTGATAAAAAGCTCTCCTCAGCTTCATTTTAGGTGAGTGATGGCGAGTGATCACTCTCGCTCGCCTTAAAAGACGAAGCCTGTCTTTAAACTATAAATGAATTACAACAAGTGTTATTGTGATGTGATATGAATTAGTACACAAGGATATGTTACAATTTGTTAAGATGTTATTTTGATGTTAACTAATTAATATTAGATCCTCATATTGTTAAACTTAAATAACAATGCACCAAAAAAAATTGCTATTTATTATTTTCAATTACAGCATTGTAATGGAAACTTTATCTTTGGCAAAAAATATATTTAATTAGTGTAACCGAACACTACAAAAATTAAAAAATTTAAAAAAAATAATTTGGAACCTCCCCTTAAAATATTAAAATCCTTGTAAATTGTCTTG
Organism: Ophiothrix spiculata; assembly: GCA_000969725.1. NCBI lineage: Eukaryota > Metazoa > Echinodermata > Ophiuroidea > Amphilepidida > Ophiotrichidae > Ophiothrix > Ophiothrix spiculata. The sequence goes on from JXSR01S073675.1 coordinate 67,718, forward strand.
GAAATTTAACTCTCATGTTTTGATTAACATTTCAATGTTTGTGTACATGATTTCTTGTCATGAAGTAATTTATCAATTTGTTCTGGCCATTCTACTTAAAACAACATGAATCAGCACACATTAGGCCAAGTAAATAAAATCTAATGTTTCTTGTCCTGGTTTTGGAAAAAAGAGAGGAAGAGAGGTTTTTTATTTTCTTTTATAATTGATGAACTACTCTATATTTAACTGATTTAGAACCATTTTGGCAGGTTGAGTGTGCGCAAATGATGTCTAAGAATAATGATAAGCCATTTCTATTTTCGTGTTTCGAGAATTGGACCCCTTTGAAAATCACAAAACTCCCCTGAAACGCTTCAGTACACATTTTGCAATGCTCAAGAATAAGTGTGCCTTTCTTAAAAATATTTCTGAACATGTTATGATTGAAAATTTATAAAATAAAAAGAAATTTATAAAATTTTCAAAAAATAAAAGCCCACGGGGACGAGGAAACCTATATTTTTTACTTTGCCTAATGGTAAACATTCAAACATGATAGTATAATGCTAATGAGGTAGACAGAAAATATTGCTGATGATGATCATGTATTAGATATACCATAGGACACTGTAGACATGATTCATGATTGAAAAAGGATGATTAATATAACACAGACTGCATCAATAAGTAAGGGCAACATTTTTCATTAAAATGCAATAACAGGAATATTTGACGGTGACCTATATAGGATTTTTTGGCACTGAAAATCACTGTGGAAGAACGCAGAAAATTGCTAGAACAAAGAATTTTGTGGACGCTGAAAAGTTTTCAGCTGTATACCATGAAGTAACATTTCATGGTATTTTTCAGCAATGTGCCATTTCAAGTTAATGAGCTCCGAGCAATACTACTTTGTTTTA
>JXSR01S073676.1:64903-75761 GCA_000969725.1 Ophiothrix spiculata
TACATTATACTACTATTAAATCATACGTATATAGAACATACAACATTATCATATTATTTAGTGTATATAGGCTTAAAATATATCAACTGACTATGATTACCCTGGGTTGACAAATGAGCTTCATTAGCAACTTCAAGTTGGTAAGTACGGAAGTGAAGATCACCAGGGTGAACAGCAACACCCGTTTGATATTTGGCATGGAGCGTAGGTCAAACATACAATAGCAGACAGTCTGCTATGTGGATTTATATGTATTTAGGTGTATATGGAGAAAGATAATACGGCACCAGCTGAGTGTGATTTGTTGTCAATGTCATCATTCCCATGCCTTTGTGTGGTTGGTAGGCTTAGTGTTGCGATGAATGTTTTACAGAGAACTGATTCATCTAATATGATATTGACTGTGTGGGAACCCAGAAATACTCTCAACTATGATTACCCTAGGTAGACCAGTAAATTCAAAAACAACTTCAAATTTTTAATTATGTGAATGAAGATCACGTAGGTTAATTATCATTATACTGGTTGACAAATGAACTTCACTAATTACTTCAAGTTGTTAATGCAACTGACTATGATTACCCTGGGTTGACAAATGAACTACATTGACATCTCCAGGTTGTCAATTATGCGAGTAAAGATTACCCAGGGTTTACATTGTACAACCTGCTATAAAACAACTGAGTACATTATGATTTATTTGCTTTTCAATACTTGTAATAGTATGTTCTATGTATAGGAATCTAAGTGGAAGACAACCCAGGGTTGGTCAACCCGGGTTGCCTAACCCTGGGTTGACTATCATGTGGGTATTTCCAACGCTGCATATATATACCATGAATTCATATATTTTTTTCAAACTGGCCCTACAAACACTCCAATCCTCTACGCTCCACCTTGACGTCCTACCCTAATCATACCGGATACCCTGGTCACACCCTGGTCACGTAACCAACGATCGCCCACCGGTGTCTGATAAGCCGAAGGAAGCCGCAACGCCGAAATGACATCGGTATGACACCGGTGAATGCTTGCGAGTTCTTGCGATACCCGGTCGGTCACCGGTCGAACGCCGATTGTAACTAGACCATGACTGAAGACATCGTATAAAAGCTGCGGTGTTTGTGAGCCGGAAGTATGCCGCAATAATTTAAATCTGAGTTTAAACCTTGCGGTTTGTACACGATGTATTCAGTTATGGTCTAATAACTACCGGTGACTAGCCGGTGTCAAACCGGACATGGCAAGATATAACAAACATCGATGTCATATCGATGTCATACTGGCGTTGCGGCATTGCGGCTTCCTTCGGCTTACCAGACACCGGTCGGCGACCGGTGGTTATGTGACCAGGGTGTGTCTCAGAATTAAATTCTTGCGGCATACCTTTGGCGTCTCAGCGGCTTATGGTCACGATCAGTAAAACAGCTCGCTATGGTCCGAATAGGAGAAAAAATGTACATATTTCTATTACAACTTTTCAAAACTCAGACTAGCAAGCTGTTTTCAAAATTCGGACTATAGCGAGTCTATTTTAAAAATTCGGACTGGCGAACCTATTTTGAAATTCGGACTAGCGAGCCTTATTGAAATTCGGAGTAGCGAGCCGTTTCTAACATTCGGACTAGCGAGTTGTTCTTAAAATTTGGGCTGACGAGCCTATTCTCGTATTCGGACTAGCGAACCTTCGGACTAGCAAGCTGTTTTTTCGGACTGGCGAGCCTTTTTCAAGGTTATATTTTCCCCGTTGAATAACGTTTTGAACTAGCGAGCCTTCGGACTAGCGAGCTTTCGGACCCGTGAGTCGTCGGACAGAACATACCCAGGTGTCCAAAAATGGTTACATGTAGAAAAATGACTGTTTGCAAACTTCAAAGTTCAAAGAGTTCAAACTTGTTTACCTTATGGAACATACTGTACCTCTGCTAGATGTTTGCAAACTTTTAATATCGCAGCATCCAGGTGCTGTATGTACAATTGTACATTTAGTTTTCAGTCCGTACTCGCTTTCGCAGGTTTTACTCCGGGTACTCCGGTCTTCCTCCTGCACTTAAAAATTCAACAGATTTTTCCATCATAGTCTGCCCCCATCCAGGATATAGGAAGCTGTATAAAGGGTATATATCTAATTACCGATAGGATATGCGCTTGAAAAAGCCGCAAAACGCCTAATTGAAGTGAAATGATTTTGACGATCTAGCTGCAGCGAATCATGAACGGTTTGATCTAAATGGAAAATCTCTATACAAAACACAGTTATTATTATTATTGAGTTGTTAACAATGATATAGAGATACCTTTGTCAGAAACGTGTTTTTTTTTTCAAAATTAAACGAAATCATAAGCATGTTTGTTTCGAAATTCATTCAACCCCAAGTGAACTTGACAGGCCCAAAGTTAGGTTGCCTTATACCATAGTATTGGATAGGGTCTCTTCTTTCAATTGATACCAATATCATAAAATCCGACAAGCTGTTGCGTTATTATGACGTCATAAATTATTGAGGCAAGAATAGACACCGATGCAAAATTGTTACAATTCTAAAATGTTGATCGGACTTGAGACAATTATAATTTAATCATGTCCTGTAAGTGCACACTCTAAAAATTAATTTACTCTTTGTTGAGTAAAAAGGTCACAGCTCATTGTTGAGTAAAATCTTACTCAACATTGAGTAAAATCTTACTCGGTTAAGTCAATATTACTCAATGTTGAGCACATCTTACTCAAGCAAAGTTTCCCCAACGTTGAGTAACGTTTATCCAACTTTGAGTAAGATTTTACTCAACAAAATGAGCTGTGACCGTTGAGTAAGTGTTTACTCAACAAGAGTAAGATAATTTTAAGAGTGATGTAAGCATCGTATCATGCAGATGTTATAACACAAGTTTGCAGTTTAAACAGTTAAAAAACTAATGTTACCCGTGAAAATTTGAACATGTTTATGGCGTATTCTTAATTTTTCGCTCGCGCCACAACTTGATTGACAGGTTCAATATAAACCACTCGAGCCCGGGCGCGGTGGTTTTCGTGTCCTTGTTTCCTTGGGCATGAAACTTTACTCTACTTGCTCCGTGGTTCGGAAGTCACGTTTAGTCGTTGGTCCCCTGTGCGAATAGATTCCTTCATGGGGTATGAATGTCATGCAAGTACAGTGTAAATCAAATCAAATTAAACTCATTCTGGGCCATGTATCCATAATTTGCATAATAGACATACTGAAAGAGAGTATAATTTTTATTCATTGTAAATTGTACGAAATTAGGTTCAATATCAAATCTGATTCTAAACAATCTCTAGAAGAAAAAAAAATGCACATTAAATTATCACAAAACGTGTATGCTTTTTACTTTTGTTGACAGCATAAAAGGTAATATTGTTGTGATATCAACATTTTAAGAGTATTAAGAAGAGAGTTGTTTTATAATTTTTGCAAAATTTTGTTTTTCCAACTACTAGAGTTTTTTGCACACGGTCATTTTTCTACATGTAACCATTTTTGGGACACCTGGTACATATCTGGAGGAACTCTTTGAAGTTAATTGCCGTCACCAACGAAGAATGGGAACGGTCTAGAACACTCGAACAAGTATTTAAGACCCCCTCAAGAAGTAATCCTTGGGATCCATACTAACATATAATGATACTCCCAAGCAGTTACCCTTTGGGTTTAACAAAAAAATGTTTCTACTCCTCCACCTCCTCGTCTATTTTATTGCAGGACTACGACTTGAGGGATTTTAAACAACATAGGTGTGTAGCAGCGATGTCTGACAGTGGATTGTTCAGTTAATTGCAGAGATGAATAAAGAACCAGTATATGAAGAGCCCGATTCCAAAACCTCTTATGTCCATTTTTATGGAATTTGAGTTTGAACCTGAAACATATAGTGCTTGACCGTACCTTCCAAGCAATGATAACGATTTGTTGCAAAACCGCCTATTATCTGTTGAAAATGTCAATTAAAAATTGACTTTGTTTCCAAAACCTCTTACATCCAAAATAGTTTTGTGACAAAACCTCTTATGTCCATGCCTGTTGTTGGTATTGGACCATAACTAATGAATCGTTTGAAGGAACCACAATTATCATTTCCCGCAAAATTAGACAAGTACTGCATGTAACTACATACTTGACAGCATGAATTGTGCTTTTATAATGTATCCAATACACTGGTCAATTAGTCCGCTTTGACTTGAAGAAAAATTACCTTTTTGTTAATTGAATTCATTTTCATTCCTGAAAGATGACAATCCTTTTAGTATGTCCTTTGAAATGCCAATGCTATGTTTCTTTGAAGACTTTGTTAAAACTTCTTGGCAGTCTACAATCAACACCAATTTAGAGTTGATTTAACTCATCATTTTAATTAATAATGTTATTTTTTTTATTCCATATCATTTTAACTGTATGTGTATCTTGTTGTTGTTGTTGTTTTTGATTGGGGTGGGGTGAAAACGGGGTGGGGGATGGGGAGGGTTCGTATATCAGCAAGATTCATAAGCCAAATGTACGAAGGAAAACTTACAAATTATGCTGAAACCGTTAAATTACATTGTTTTATAATCAAGTAAGGAAAGGAAAGCGTATGTAATGGGGTGTGGGGGGGGGGTAACGGAGGAGGAGGAGGAGGGGGAGGGATATGACATAGAACCCTTTGCCAAGTTATTTACAACCTATCATAAGCCTGTGAACATGCCGCAATTTGCGTGAACCACTCTGTTGCTATTGCATTTTTGTGCACTCTCTGGACGGTTTATCTGAGCATACCTTTGAATGGTGGGGATGGGGTGGGTGGGCGGTGGAAAGGGTGGGTTTTGGGCTTTAAAGGTGTTACTACATAGATGTGAATGTTTTAGTTAATAAATCACATCATTTTACACTTAAAATATGATCTTAATTTCTGAAATTGATTTATTTTGTTTGTTGTCCATTGATCAATTATGGAGTTTAGTGACAAAACCTCTTACATCCATTTATTTGAAATATTGTAATTAGTTTATTTTTAGTTTAAAAAATAATTGTGATTAGTCTGATTTCTGTAAACATAATATTGTAAACAAGATTCATCATTTAATATACTTAATTTGCATGCAAACTTGATTCAAAATAACAACGTACAAATGTCATTATAAACTTTCCCTGTTTTCTCAGTTTAACAAAAATGAATGTAAGAGGTTTTGGAAACAAGCTCTTCATATGTATGTTCACTTTGCAAAGATCTCCAAAGAGAGGTCCAAATTTGATTTCATGATATTGCGCTTATTTTGTTTTAGATCATAACATCACAACCCAGTTAATAAAAATGAGCTCCATATGATTAATATAATTCCATTTGTTATGCAAACCTGAATTATTTGTTTTTGTTGAATAATTAATTATTTAATTTAGGAAACTTAATTATTGAGATCTTTGATTGCCACAGAAAGGGCACAGAAAGGGAATTTTTTCTGAGTGAATTTTATTTTGCAAACTAGTGTAATTTCCAATTTCAAAAATAGGCAACTGATTGCATGAACCTATCAGGTAATCATGGGAATATCCCAACATGGAAATAGCTGTGTTTACTTGATATAATATAATTGTGCTTGGGAAATTCCCCACGTGTAAATACTGTATGCTATGCTATGCTAAATATAAAAATGACATAATGTGGGAATTTTTCTGAAAATGACTGTGGCTAGGGCCTTCTGATATTTTGGCAGAAGTGGAATTGACTTTGTTGGAGTTGCTTGAGAACTGCTTGAGGAGTTTGGTTTTGTTGGACGGAGTTATACAGCTGAGTAGAGTTTTCTAAACTTTGGTTGGAGATACTTTGAGAGAAATATTTTGGAGTATAACGAATGGAGAATTAAAAACAACCTGTTATATTATTAATTTATGTCCGAGTGGATTATGTGCGTTTGATTCAGCTTTTAAGCCAATCAGAGTGGACTTTATAAATCGTCGTTGGACTTCATCAGGAACGTTTTGGAATTATTTTTGCCAAGTGGATTTTGGGACTTGTGATAATACAAGAACTTTTTATTTATGCCTTGGACCATAACTCGGATTATAAATTACAAGTAAAATATCCTAGGATCGTGGGGATCTCGCAGCCGTATCTGTACGTTTTTATATAAGGTAAAATTAAGATATTAACAAGCTTTAAAACTGTGCTAAAAGAAAGTACATGTATTATATTGTTGAAGGTATTCCACATTTCAGTGTATTTATTTTGGTTTATTCAATAACCCGTGAGGAGATTTTGGCCTCGGTCATTTACATCTTTGACCGTAACACATTATTCATAGTCAGTTCTTAACATTTTTCTCGCAACCTTACTCATATAATACTGAGTCTGTACTATTGTTGTATTTTATTCATAAACTGCCATGTACAACTAGACTCGGAGCATGCTGTGAAGTTGAGGCTATAGAGCCTAGCATTACATGATGTTAACATTATTTCAGCTTAAAAGTCTGTGTTAAAATATAGGCGAACACTTGGTGAATATAATTTCCATGACTACAGTTTTCGCACACGGTCCAGAGCACGGTCAATACGACACGGCCAAAATCTACACGAAACCACACGGATGTCACATTTGTAATCTAGTCGAATGTAAATGAACTGACATATCTTCAAGAATCACCAAATGACCAAAGTCTAGACTTTGCTACATTAATTTAAGGGTCTGATTTGAAAACAGACATCGTGTTTTCTCTAAAATATGAATAATAAAATAGTTTATAGCTCCACAAACTATTTTGTTGCACTCTCCGGATTTTGACATTTATTTGGATAATTTTGGCATACAGAATTTAGGAAATGGCGAAAACATTGAAGTAAAGTGAATGAAAATAAAACTCAACCTTCTGAAAGTGACATAATTTTATCAACTTATTATCAATGATTTTTATAGTTTATAGTTCAACTTAATTCAGTCATTGTTAGTATTTAATGCTTTAGGTTGTTCGTAAAAAACTATTTTCTGACCAATTTTGTTGTGATTTCAAACCTCTTGGCTGCATTGACAAAACTTATTTTCCACAGTGTCGTCGGTCGCGCAATTTCAGGGCTTTGTTGACGATGCAAATGCTGGACAATATCGGCCCTAATTCATTGCCAATTTATATCAAAATGAAAAAAAATACGACTGTTTAGCATGAAATAATTAAATGCAACATACCTGTTCAACCCCTGGCCTTCAAAGTAACGTAACTTACCAAGTTGAGATACTAGAAGTATAATTTCACACGTAGACTTACGATATTTTACGAGGGGTTATCAAAAAGTTTTGAACTTTACCCAAAGGAAATGTCGCTATGAGCTAAATTTCTTTATGCGATACTTTACATAGTCAATGTGCAAAGGAATACATATCTTTAAACTGAATGTCTACAGACTGTTATTGTAGGGATCCTCTCTATTCAAAATAATCTTGCTCTATATTTCAATGAAAATCAACATTTTCAAGTCGGCCATATTTTATTACACCATTGTGACGTCATTCGTAGACCGATATCCATAATGTTACTGTTAGTATCAATGGATAGAGGAAACACTATCTGTTACTATTGTATCAAACCAATAAACTTTGGTAGTGCCAAAAAGATTTACTGGGGCCCGAAACCTTCAAATGCAAGGACTTAATTACGCCTCATGTTTCAATTTCCTCCATGTATTAAACGGGTATGTAGATCACCACCTGTAAAGAAAGTCCTTATGAGACAATTTCTGCACCATAATGTACATGAAGACGAGTGACTATTCTGACAAAGTTTTATTGATATAGCTCTGTCACTTTTGGGTAAAGTTGAAAACTTTTTGATACCACCTCGTGTATATTCAATTTCAGCGTTAAATTCAACAACGTGTTTGTACCATTTAGCAATAGATAAACACTGTATACAGTATACGTCAATAAAAATAGTCTGTTTAAAATTGCGGTAAAATTATGATATTAGGGTTTGACAGACTAAAAGAATAACCATATATTTGAACGCCAAATGTATCATTTCTTGGTACATATTAGAAGGCATTGATTATCCGAGGTGAAATTCATATAAATCGTCGATTGTAAACATATAGCCTGTTCAAGTTTGTCGTAAGTTATCTCATTAAAGGACAAAGGATTTTGTAAACCAAATCGTAAATGACAAAACAAGTATCGAATTAATTTTACCGCACAAAGTATAGGATAAGCAGGATAGGCTTTTGTCTTCGACGAAAAGCAAAACGACTAAAGATTTTTAGTTGTGCTTTTTATCGTGTAAACACAAAAGGATTGTTAAGGATTGCAATTTCTAAAGTGGGAATTAAGTGTTCTTATTGAATCCAGTGAATAGAATAAATAATGGGTTAACGGATTACAAAATGCATTGTTATGCACGGACAGAACATTTGAACTAGCTAGTGTGATTTAGCCCTTGCTCAGAGAGAGTGATATACCTTTTACTATTGCATAAACAACGATGATCATATGCAAGGAGGCTACCATTTTTGATTACGAGGTGATAAAATGCCATGTTTACTGCGTGTTTTTGCTTACTTACACATGACAAAACTATCATAATGTTGGTATGCAGGAGGGTAGAGTCGTTAAATTTTATATAACTGGCTATTGACTTTGTTTGTGAGATGCTGGAATGTTCACTGGAAGATTTTGCATACTTTGATACTCATGGCAATGTCTTATAAAGTTTGCATACATATGAGACCATTAACTTGATTGTATCTATTGATAGAATTGCGCCTTAATTGAAAAAAAAAAAATGGAACATTAATATTGAATGGGGAAAAAATTGGCAAAAAGACACAATTAGAGTCTGTTTATTATATATTAGCTTCGAGGATTAATCTAATTTCTTCAACAGTTTTCTGTCTGAACAATTATTTGTACGTTAATGATCTAAAAAGGAATTTGCTGTTTAAATGTTGGCAATTGGCAACTCCAAATGAACCGATTTACAACGTTTGAGGACACTAATTTGTCTGTATAAAATACTTTTGAAAATATATAATAAGGCCTGTTCTGTTTTGCATGCTTCTAATGAGCATAAATAATAAATACACTGTAAAACCTCCGGTGTTAAATAAACACACTCGGTGTTGGAGGAGGTCCACACTTTTGCAATTAACACTGGTGACAAATTGTTGAGGTCATTCCAAACCCGTTTGATCTTAAGTCTACACTTGTAAGGGCAAATATGTTATTTACAAACACTAGTGTTACACACAATATGTTGATTTATAATCAAAGAGTATTGGAATGACGTCAACAATTTATCACCGGTGTTAATTGTTGTTGTAGACCTTCTACAACACCGAGGGTGAACACCGGAGTTTTTGCAGTGTGAAAAAAATTCTCACGAGCACACAGTCGATTATTATTGAATTATATGATCCAATTTTTCACGAATCTTAGCTATGAGGTAACTTTAGAGAAGAGTTTTTTTTTCAAACTAATTGCCTCAAATGTTACTCATATGTTATTCCATTCAAATCCTATTCAAATTCAATTACGACGGTACTCACTAACTCACTCACTTACTCATCCGCCTACTAACGAATTCCCATGACAGCTCTGCAAAGTCTCCTCTCTTGCAAGCCCGAAGCCATAGGGTGCGCCGGTGGCGCTGCACCCCCAATTTGACAATGTACAAAAAAGGTCCGCAAAAAGAACCCCCAAAGCCCCCAAATACCCGCTGAAAGTTCGGTGTTTTTTTTAAATAAAATACTACTGGTTACTTTTTGAAAACCACTGAAATTAATTTAGGGTCTACCAAAACTGACTATCTTGGTCCTTCACATACAAGGAAGCTTTAGTTAATCTCTCCTGTATATAACTCATTTTTGAAAACAAGTTGACTTGGGTCAGTCTTGCATTCTAGTATTCTAATCTCTAAGAATGCTTCTTCATATTTGTTTCTTATTTACGAATAGTTTCTGTTTCTATTTTATACATGTTTTCATTGGTGAGAAGACACCTTATTCATATCTAATGAATGATATTTTCCTACCTAATTTAAGCATTTGAAAAATTAACGCTTCTTTAAAAAAGCTTTTTAATAAAAAAAATATTATTGAACGAAATGATTAACACTTAAAATGGGTTGATTTTATTGACCCACATGGTCAGTGTGCAAGCTTTAATTTTTGATCAAAGGTCAAGTCCATTATTCATTTTATTAATGAAAACGATATGCATTTGACCTCTTTCAAAGTTGATAAGAAGATAAACGATGTTTACTCCATACTGTTAGGTTTGTGTCATGCATCTAGTTTAAGGGGGATGACTACCAATCAAATGTGGAAATTTTATCAAAAAGTGATTTTTGAGTATAAACGTCAATTTTCAATAAATTTACACTTTAAATTTTAAATTCCTTTTTATTTGAATCAAATACAACATTCGGTTTTTTCGTAGTGGTCTATTGAAGTTTCCGTGTTGTTTGAAAATTTTCCTTTAACGTATGTTAATTATACACATACCACATTGTTCATGTATTTTGTTGTTTTTAAATTCAAATAATTTCATGAATTTCATTTAAAAAAAGAAATTACAACTCCATTTATAGCATTTTAACATAATGAAACTTCAGTAAATAATTGAAACTTCATTAGCGATTAAAAATATTTTTTGGAACATTTTTGACCTGAAAATAGGATATTTTAAGCCAAATTATGACAGTTTTCAACTATTAAGCCGTTTTTCTAAAAATGATTTGATTTGATTTGATTTGGCATCTCCAATACACACATATCTATATATCTATATATCTATCTATCTATCTATCTATCAATCTATCTATCTATCTATCTATCTATCTATCTATCTATCTATCTATCTATCTATCTATCTATCTATCTAT
>JXSR01S073676.1:76461-87968 GCA_000969725.1 Ophiothrix spiculata
CTTAATTGCAAAGACCTTAAAAACGAATACAGAAAGGGAGATACACAGGATAGCCCTTTAAGCCCTGAGGCTTATTTCCAAAGGGGTCCTTGGCATAAAAAAGACTATACAAGGAGTTTTAAAAGACACAATGTATACAACAATAATGGATAAGGAAGTGCCAAAATTCAACAGTCAATTTGATCTAAAAGATGAGTTTGAACTGATTTCTTAAAAAGAGGTTTGTTGGGAATGGATTTGATTGCACTGGGTAAGCTCATCCAGTCCTGAATAGCATTATAATAAAAAGAACCAGCAACTGTGGTGGTACATTTTGGAACACAAAAATTTTGCACACTATTTCTGGTACTATATTGATGAACATTTGAGACTCTAATAAAATTTGTCCTAAGATAATCAGGACATGATTCATTAAGAATATCAAAGACATGGTTCAATCTGAGTTGTTTAGCTCTGTTTTCAATATTCAGAAAATTAAGATTTTTGAAATCATCACAAACAATATGATACCTTGCACTTTCCTTAAGGATAAACCTGATTATCTTATTTTGCGCAATTTGCAAACTTTTAGAAATCTGTTTACCAATACCACCATACCAAGATGAGATCGAATAATCGAACAAGCAGAGAACAGGGGCTGAGCAAAGAAGTTTTTTGGTGTTGCTGTCAAGAAAATTGGCCTGTCTGTACAGGAATTTAAGTCTGGAATTGGACTTTTTGATAATGCTAAGAGCCATTTCCTCACCATTTAAGTGTTGATGTCATTTTTGAGACCGAGATCTCAAATTTTGAAGCCATGTTTCCACCTATCATCATAAAATTAGCATATTGGTGTATTTTTATGTGATCTATGTCGCTACTGAACCCTTTTTTGTTATTTCATCTCTAAAATGGACTTATTGGCCTAAAACGATGGATTTTTTGAATTTTCCCGTCAAAATTACACATGCAAAAAAACAAACCTTTTACCCGCTTATTTGGAGGTCAAATGATGAAACATTCGAAAAAGGACTCTGTAGTGACGTAGATAATGCTTTTATAATGCAATAACCACTGTTAGTTTAAAAACAAATGTATTATGGTTATGTCAGAATTTGAACTCTCGTAAACCCATTAAATCCATTATCGCCGCCGTTACCATGGCAACCGTAACAGTACGCGTAAAAAAGGTGTTTTTTTTAAGTCGCACTTCATAGGCTCATCATAAAAAGGCATCACAATTGCCAATATGTGAATGATAAAGAAAATTGTTTGATTAGTAGACATCCTCCTTAATTATTAGTATTAACATCCGGGGGGGGGGGGGGTTCTTTATGACAAACGGTATATGGGGGTGCTCAAAGTTTTTGGTTGCATTTTTGTAAATTTTGGTATATTGATGGGTGAGTTTTACAGACCCAATGCGCCCTATTTGCAAAATTGTGTGTATTTGGGAATATTTTGGCAAAAAAGCACCCAAATTTGCCCTAAAGTAGGTGCTTTTTCCGGAAAAATGGTATAGAGATGGGTTGCAAAGTCACGATTTCCAGATATAGAGATGGTCCCAGAAGATGGTCAAAATTCTGAAGTCTACTTTGAGCATCCCTGAACAAATATTTTCTAAGAATCCCCTCCAGGAATTGACACTCCTACAATAAGAAGAATGATAATAACAACACGCTTTAAAAGGTAGCTAGATGATTGGAACATATTCACAGCCCACCAAACAAGATTCGCCAGTCCGAAGGTTCGCCAGTCCGAAAATGAAAAAGGGTTTGCTAGTCCGAAAATGAAAAAAGTTTTGTTGAAATTGTTTTTTCGGACTAGCGAACCTTACTTCATTTTCGGACTAGCGAACCTTATTTCATTTTTGGACTAGCAAATCTTACTTCATTTTCGGACTAGCGAACCTTATTTCATTTTCGGACGCACCTTATTTCATTTTCGGACTAGCGGACATTTTTTCATTTTCGGACTACCAAACCTTGATTCATTTTCGGACTAGCGTACACTTTTTCATTTTCGGATTGGCGAACCTATAGGATTAGCGGACCTTTTTAAATTTCGGACTAGCAGACCTTATTTCATTTTCAGACTAGCGAACCTTTTTTGAATTTCGGACTAGCGAACCTTTTTTGAATTTCGGACTAGCGAACCCTTTTTACGGATTGACGGACCTTTTTTTTTTCAAATTCGGACTAGCGAACCTTCAGGTATAGGAAAATACGCTTTCGGACCGTCGCGAACCTTATTTCATTTTCGGACTAGCGAACCTTCGGACTAGCGGGCTGTTACCTCGAACATAATATCTCTATCTCTATATGTATGACCGTAAATGTCAGAAACTTCATTTTGTGCTAAAGGTGAAAATACATGCCAATTCCGGAATTTGCCACAATTGATTTTCTAAGAGATTCACTATCATTATGCTTACTACAAAAATACCAGCAAAGTTTCATTTCAAGAAAATGATAAAAAATGTGAATCTGTATATTTGTAATACAATCAGCAGAAAAAATAGGGCTTTTAACGCGTTCATCTCAGATATACGTTTTACTCTCTGACAACATTTGACGGACCCTAACTTGACTTCTGGAAATCGTGTGAAGTTCATAAAGGTGTCATTTTAATCCTTTATTCGCAAATGCAAAACATAATTTTCAAATGCGATTTTCTAGAAATGCGTCTCAGTATGTGATGTGACCGACATTATACTAAATCTCCACTTTTTTCGCCTCCAGTGGTAAGCAATTTGGTGACATTTAGAGACATCCAATAACAAGTATTTGGAATTTCATAGGAAGGAACCCCGCACTACTCCTTGTCCATGTGCCCCCGAAGCCCTCGCTACGCCATCGGACACTTTTGCCGTCACAAATGGTCAGACAGGGTCAAGTTTTGGGCTAGTGATCTCCAGTAATCTGCTGTCTTTTATTACCTGCACCTGCCCTATAATTTTGTGAAATTAAAAAATCAGAAGAAAGTCTGATCTTGAACTCATTTGTATGTATGGCATTGACAACTTCCTTGGGAAGTCCGTTCCATTCGTCTGTTAACCCTCGTCTACCCAGGCTATGGGGGGGGGGGTGTGTTGCACCCCCTATGAACTTGGTATTAATAGATAAGTATGGTCCTCCCCTATCCAATGATACCAAGATCGGTCGAGGCGTTACGTAATTATGACGTCATAAAGGTCGAGAATCAGAAAAATCGGGATTTTGGCAAAAGTGGCCACCAAAATCAAAATTTTGCTATAAAAGTTCTAAAAGACCGATTTTCGTCGGGTTTTTTGCTAATAAAGAAGGGAAATGATAATTCTAACATGCCCTGCAAGTGTCAGCTTCCTAGCATGCATATATTTTTTTCAAAATGGCGACTTAAAATTTCCCCCCTACACCCCAACTTTGACGGCCTACCCTAACCCCACCTTAGGTGGTACCCCCCTAATTTTTTTATCAAAATAACCGCAAAGGATGTAAAAGTAATTACCCAAATGCCTGGGGTCGGTTGCTTCTGCGTATTTATACAGCGGGGAAAAAACCTTTGGGGGTGCAACCCCCCCCCCCCTGGGTAGACGAGGTTTAAGCTAAAGTTAAGATTCCTTTTATCCGTTTTCGGCGCGGTTGCGGTGCGTTTTGCACTGTAAGGTTATTGGTAGTGGTATAATGTATAGCGCACGATTGAATGGAGAAGAATGGTATCAGGTTGCTGAGATTTAAATTTGTCCGTCCGTTTTTAATGGGTTTCATTTCAGCACCTTCTCTAGTTGAAGTTTTCGCATGACTAAAACGCATTCAAAACTGATGAATCGCACCAGGGACCGATTCAAATAAACGCATGGGTTTCCCGATAGCCGCAACGCAAACGGACCGGATAAAAGGAATCACTCTCGTTGAAAACCATTATATCGATTCAAAACACACCGTATGCGAAACGCGAGCAGAATCGCATTGAAAACGGACGGTCTAAATTAACCCTTATTCTCCGAAGGGGGGGGGGGGGGGGGTTGTTGCACCCCCCCCTAAGGTTTTTTCCCGCTTCATAAAAACGCATAAGCAACCGGCCCCAGGCATTTGGGTAATCTCTTTTATATTCTTTGCGGTCATTTTAATGAAAAAACTAGGGTGGTACCACCTAAGGTGGGGTTAGGGTAGGCCGTCAAATTTGGGGTGTAGGGGGGGGGGGGGGGTGAAATCCCGGAAGTTTTTAAGTCACCATTTTGAAAAAAGTTATACACGCTATAAGACTCAAACTTACAAAACATGCTTGAATCATCATTTCCCTTCATAATTAGCAAAAACCCGGACAAAAATCCGTTATTTAGAACTTTTTCTAGCAAAATGTACATTTTGGTGGGCACTTTTGCCATAATGCAATTTTGCCTGATTTTCATATCCGAAAGTAATTTATGACGTCATAATTACGTAACGCCTTGGCTGATTTTGATGATCTTGGTATCATTGGATAGGAGAGGGTCATATCTATCTATTGATAGCAAAAGCAAGTTCATATGGAGTTCCGTTCAAAAATATGGGGGAACAACCCCCCCCCCCTCCTTCGGAGAACGTGTTACAAAAAATTGCTTAGAAGAACAAGGGTTAAATCTCAGCTTCAACCTGATCCTATTCAATCATGCTTTAAATTATACAATTACCAGTACCCTTACAGTACAAAACGCATCGCAACTGCACCGCAAACGGATAAAAGGAATCCTTTTATCCGTTTGCGGTGCGGTTGCAATGTTTTGCACTGTAAGGGTACTAGTAGTTGTATAATTTAAAGCATATGACTGAATAGGATCAGGTTGAAGCTAAGATTCAATTTTTACCGTCCGTTTTCAATGCGATTCTGAATGCGTTTCGCATGCGGTGTGTTTTGAATCGATATAATCATATTGCAGTTATTAGCAACATTCCGTATACAATGCACACACAACGTTCCTAATTGATGCATGACCCCGAGATATCTTCCCGTGTTTTGGGTATAGGATAATAACTTGCCAAGATCGCTGTATCAAAACTAACCGGCCGATTTTTTTTGAACATTTACCATTTTGTTCATTATTTATTAAGCTTTCATGTGATATTTTTTGTGAACTAAAAAGACAAAAGGGCAAACCTGATTAGGTACATTTTGTAACAAGACCCCGGTCAGTACATTCGCTATGGAGTTTCGAAATAACAACTTTCATTGGCCCATCACGCTCGCATTCTTTAACCTATCAATTTTGAACACACATGTCAATCAAGATCATGAAATTCTTGTTCTCGTGATACCATACTCATTATCAAACGATAATTTTAAAGACCTGATAGAGTACATTGAAAAAACAGGTAGGCTTGTATTAGCAATGCAAAGATCGCCGTGTAGCCAGGCCCCTGACACTTTATCCCCATATACTTCATAGCTCATTTGATTATCATTTCTCAATAGGCGCTGGTTAACGTTTCTTGGCTGATTGCGTGATCAGTGGCTCCAATTAAAAAAAAAATGAGGACGCATTATGAATAATCCTACTCAAATAAATCCTGACATTGTCCTTTATGTGTATTACGCCTAATTGAATGCAAGTTGTGCAGCATTCTTCAAAATGCGTCCTAGTCTTGTTCATCCTTCATGTAAGACATAATGAAATCAGTCTAGCGTGAAAACGGTTATTAATTATACATGTATTGATTATGAGTCTTTTGAGGAGTCTAACTCATGAATATTTGTCCACATACTACGCTATGATTGGGGCCGTGTTTTGAGCTTAGTGCAGTGTCACCTCTGTTACTCTGTGGTGTAGCGTGCAGTGGACGATAACTGCAATATGTGGTTTTCAACGAGAGTGATTCCTTTTATCCGGTCCGTTTGCGGTGAGGCTATCCGGAAACCAATGCGTTTATTTGAATCGGTCCCTGGAGCGATTCTTCCGTTTTGAATGCGTTTTGGTCATGCGGAAACTTTTCAATTAGAGAAGATGCTAAAATGAAAACGCAATAAAAACGGAAGGACAAAATTGAATCTCAGTTTTCAACCTGATACCATTCATCTCTATTCAATCGTGTGCTATAAATTATACCACTACCATTACCCTTACAGTGCAAAACGCACCGCAACCGCGCCGCAAACGGATAAAAGGAATCTTAGCTTTACTCTCATTGAAAAAATGAGATCCTTCTTGAGGGCTGGTTTGAATAGCTTATCGGAGTGACCTCTAAGATGGCTTGCTGTACATGTGTTGCTTCTTTGGAAGAGCTTGCTTGCCCTTATTCCGCCAAAGTCAGAAATTTGAATTTTTCTATAAGATCTCCTTTTAGCCTCCTTGTTTATAAAGACTAAGCTCACTGAGCCTCTCATGGTAAGGCTTGGATTTGATACATGTAATCAAGTTGCACGCCTTTGAACTTTTTCAAGTCTATCACTATCACCTCGAAGACCTGGTTCTCCATGTTCATGATGTTTGGGTGCAGTACTAAAGATGAGGCCTAATTATATGCTTTGTACCAGCTTGTAAAGCAGGATTTGTCAAAGTGTGTAATTGATCTTTTCAAGACTTTTTTTCTTCTCCATTGCCTTTTTCGATGCTGCTACACACTGCTTCCTTACTTTACAATCCTTACTTTACAGTTCTCTTGGTAACTTTCCTCAATTCATGGACTTCTTAAAGATGAAATAAAGTGGCACAGCAATATCTTCGGTACATTCACTTAAAATTGCTTGATGAATTCCATCAAGATCGGGAGACTTGTTAACTTTCAATTTCGTAATTCTAGTCTGTGTGAAAAACCTTGACTTTGGGCTTGACTGCAAAATGGAGTCTGCACAATTGTTCTTGACTGATTGAACACAATCGGATACTTTTGAAATTTTGGACTCCCATAGGGCCAGTTCCGTGACCTCTGATATGACCTTTTACATTTTTGGCTGTAACTCCAGAACCATATTTCAGACATAGGTAAAAGTATACTTTTTCTGATTCCTTGTGATAAGAGGAACATGTTGGTGTGGTTTTGAACGAGATTTGACTACACTCTAAGAAATTTCCCGTAAATTTTACGGTAAAATCACTGGCAATTTGTTGCCAACACTTTACCGTAAAATTTACAACTTGCCGTAAATTATTTTACGGTATTTTAGAAATTTCCCGTAAATTTTACGGTAAAATCACTGGCAATTTTGTTGCCAACACTTTACCGTAAAATTTACAACTTGCCGTAAATTATTCTACGGTATTTTAGAAATTTCCCGTAAATTTTACGGTAAAATCACTGGCAATTTTGTTGCCAACACTTTACCGTAAAATTTACAACTTTGCCGTAAATTAATATACGGTATTTTACTGGCCACACCAAGGGAAAATATGCAGCCTTAGTACAATAACTACAAATATATCTTATATTTAGTATATATTTTCTGTGGTGTCAAATTGTCTTTTTTGCTAAAAATTTACGGAACTTCCCCGTTTTTTCCACACATTTACGGTAAAATCCCGTAAAAAAACGAAAAATTTACATTTCATCCGTAAATATTTTCTTACGGGAATTCACCGTTAAAGAATACCGGTTTTCTACAGTAAAAATACGGTCATTTCTTAGAGTGTACTAACATGTTATGGATGTCATTTTGGCGGCCATCTTGGTTTTTTCAAAATGCTCAATGGTGCCGAGTTTACATTATTCAGTTCTGGAATCTGGGTCTCCCGTTTTCACACAGACTATTCTGGTCCTTCACATCTTTAACGATGAAGTACATATCTTCGAGGAGGATTCCGTCATGCCTCGGTTGAAGCTCAGGTACTTTGCTTCTGGTTCCTCTGTAAAACTGACTGGAAGAAAATGTTTAGAAGGTTAGCAGTTTCCTCCTCTGTCTCTTTTAAGTCTTCATTTCCATTCTCTAGTCTTGCAACTCCAGTGCTCTCACTGAGTAACCCCATTTCCAACATGCTCACTGAATTACCATTGTTTTCATATAATACACTTTCGCAATCGCTCCAACCGAATAACCCCCATTTTTCGAAGCAAATGCTGAATGATCCCTGTTTTTATTCCCACTTGACAAATCATTTAATTTCAAACCTTCGTACTTCCAATGTTTTAAAAATCATCGCATGCTATAGCCGACTTATTTTCAAAGTACTTTACCCTTTTTTCGCTCATTGGTATGGCATAATTCAACGATAAAGACATTGTGAATTTAGAAAAGCATTAGTTGAATTGGACGAGTGGATACAGTATGCATTTTTTTGCAAACGCTCTCACCGAATGACCCTACAGAGAAAAAAGTGAGTCATGTATCAGTACACGGACAAAATGACTCAAAACCTGTGAAAAATAAGTCATTTTCTCATGTATTGACACACTATTGCTCAAGAGAGTCAAATGACTCACTTCATTTTTTTCTGTGATACTTTTGAGGTTGAATTTCAAATATTGCACATTTTATGCAGTAGGCCTATATCAGACAAGTTGATACTGTTCAATTTTATACCGAAGTTTTAGGTGAGTGTACCTGCTTCATCTCGATCACACCCAACAGGTCTTTCTACTTCTAGTACCCTAAGGTTAATAACATCATGGTTTTTAGTTTCAGTTTCAGTTTATTTATTCCACAAACAACAATGTAAATAATAATCAGATAGTAAAAATGGAAGGATGACCAATAAGAGCATAGCTCGTCAGAGTTTGGTCACCCCATATATAGAATATCTATATATGTGCATGGACGAAGACAAAGCATTGGACATGAAGACATGGGTGACAAAAGACTGAAGACAAGACGATAGACAAGTGCAAATGTGTTGGCAAGGATCAAAGACAACATAATAGCATACATATATATATGTAAATATAGGTAGCAAAATTACATCATGTTTTGCATGAAAAATAAACAGCAAGATGGAATATATCTTAAAATGCGTTGAGAAAAACAATTTGTTGACTATTGAAATCCAAGAAAAACTGATTTAAGCATAATGTGAAATAATATTAATTTTAAAGGCACGTTTCAACAAGTTTAAAGAAGTTTTATTACATATATCGTCATCGATGGAATTCCACAGTAACGGACCCTGTCTTCTGATAGTGTTTCTTGCAAGATCAGTATTAAAGTTATAGGGTCTATAAGAATCGGAAGACCTGATTCAATACGTATGGATGGATCTAACTGTATTGAAATAATCAGTAAAAATAGCAGGAACTAAATTGTATTTCAATTTGAACATAAACGAAGCAATCGCTAACTTATGAAGATTATAAATAGTTAGGGTGTTGAGTCGTGCAAATAGAGGAGGGGTATGGTCAAGTTAGTTTGAATTGGTATGCGAATGATACATTTCTGTTTACGGTGAATAAAAACAAGATTAGAATTGTTACCATCAGCCTTAACAAGACATCATTATTGAATATGAGGAATAACGAGTGTCTTATATAATGAGAAAAGGATGTCAGTGTTTAGAAAAGACTTGAGGCGAAAAAGGATACCGGAATATTTGGAAATTAGATTACCAATGTGAACTGACTGATTACTCCAGGTTAAATTATCATCCAAGATTACCCAAAGAAATTTTGTGTGAGTGACACGCGTGATAAAATTATTATAAATGCAAATATTAAGATCGTCATAAGCTCGATTGCTGTGTTTATTTTTAAAAATCATATAGTTGCTTTTACCAATATTCAAAGATAACTTATTAGCTTTAAATCATACGGAAATTTTGGAGAGTTCATCAGTGGCATCTAAAACAAGTTTGTTAAAATTCTTATTCGAAATGATAATATTAGTATCGTCTGCATAAAGAAGGATATTACAGGTGTTTTGAAGATGTATAAGGTCATTCACATAAATAATAAATAACAGTGGTCCAAGAATGGATCCTTGTGGGACACCGCATGTGATGTCTAATTCAGATGATGCATAACCATTGAAGGAAACAAATTGTTTCCTATTAGAAAGATAATTCCTAAACCACTCAAAAGCAACACCTCAAATACCATAGTGGGAAAGTTTAGAAAGAAGGATATCATGGTCAACGGTATCGAAAGCCTTTGAGAGGTCCAGGACTATTCCAAGAGTATGTTTCTTAGCATCAAGGTTAGAAGCAATTTGGTTATATGTACTAAGTGAGCAGTACCATTTCACAGGAAAATTTTGGACGAAAACCAAATTGATTGTTGTGCAAAAGATTACATTTAGAAATGAAGGTGTAAAGTCTTTTATGGGTGAGACGCTCTAAAATTTTGGAAAAAATGGCAAAAAGTGAGATTGGACGGTAATTCGAAAATAAGTCTGGCTCACCCTTTTTGAAGATAATTTTGGCTATTTTGAGTTGATCAGGGATAACGCCACTATTAAAAGAAAGATTGAAAATGTGCGCAAGGGGATTGGCAATATGACTGCAAACAGCCTTGATAATGTCGGGTTTGATGTCGTCATAACCGGGACTAGAACCTGATTTCAGAGATTTGCAGACAGACACTATTTCATCGGAACTGGTAGGTGAAAAGAAAAATGAATTTTGAGGCGAAGTAACACTGAGTAAGTATTCACGAAAATTGTTAGGTACATGAAGAATGGAACGTGATAATTCTGGACCAATATCGGCAAAATAATTATTGAACTTATCGGAAATTATTAGTGGATCGGAAGTAAAAGAATTGTCAACCTTAAAGTATGATGATGCAGAAGTTTTAGCATTGCGTCCTAAGATGTTATTTAGTACATTCCATGTTTGCTTTGAATTGTATTTATACTCATTCTATTTATTGGCAAAATAATTACGTTTAGATGATCTTATCAAAGTTGTAAGTCTGTTCCTATAGTTCACATAAACATTCTTATTACACTCAGTAGGGTTACGGACATACTTCTTATAAAGATTATCTTTACGCTTGATTGATTTCAAGATTGCATGATTGATCCATGGTTTACGTGGTACTTTGGACTTAGCTAGTTTTTTACGACAATATTTAACAGGAAAAAATGCGTTATAAAGTAAATTAAATTAGTGGATAAATGCAGAATAGCTTCATCAGATGAATTGAAAATTAATATGTCATCCCAGTTTGCATGTTTAATAGAATTCACAAAGCGATCAGCTCTGGTTTTATTATACAAACGAGATTTGACATTAGCAGAATTATTCTTGTCGAAAAATAGAGTTGAACTGGTGTGCTGAAAAATAGGAAAATGGTCGGTGAGGTCAGAAACAACAATACCGGATTTGATTTTATGAGTAAAATTATTACAAAAAATATTGTCAAGAAGGGTGGCACTATGAGGTGTGATTCTAGTGGGACGATCAATTAAAGGATACATTTAGAAAGAAAATCGTTAATAGTATTGTTGACATTATACAGATTTAAGTAAATCAAAATTGAAATCTCCGGAAATATAACATGCCTTCTTTTCATTAGAAATATTGGTGAGACAAAAATCAAGATCATTAAGGAAAGAAGCAGAGTTAGTACCATGGGCACGGTAAATATTACCAATAATAATATTTTTCTTATGAGGATCAATAATTTCAACAAAAACAGATTCGCAAT
>JXSR01S073678.1:21361-33495 GCA_000969725.1 Ophiothrix spiculata
TACAATTCACCCGACACATTTATAGAACAGACCCTGTCATTTATAACACAGTACTGACATTACCTTATCAAAACTGACCAGTTAAAAGGTACAAATTACAGCCAGATGTATGGCTGAAGACTATCAAAGGTTATAGCCTTCATCCATACATTGAAGCCTGGTTATATTGCGCTATAATTACCAAAGAGCATGCTGAAACTTCCAAGAAGTTGTTAAAATACTGTAAAGCATGAAATTTTCGCTAGCATTTTAATTTTCGCTAATTTCGCTAGTATCACAATTCGCTAAATTAAAATGACGCTAAAATAATTGTTAACATAGCATTGAATAGCAAGATGATTCAAATTAGTAAAATTAAAATACACCCAAAAAGTGAGGGTTTCTTCTGTATTGGAAATAGTATCCTTTGTAGTTTACTTCATTAATTCCACTCACACACAGATATGTCATTCTACAATTCACCCGACACATTTATAGAACAGACCCTGTCATTTATAACACAGTACTGACATTACCTTATCAAAACTGACCAGTTAAAAGGTACAAATTACAGAGAGTTGTATAGCCAAAGGCATCGGACTTGTCATGTCTATAACATGCAGAAAGTATCTATAAAATAAAGCTGAAGTCAGTGCATATCTATTTTATATAATTTCTTTAATTAGTGAACATGTTCCATGAAATATGTATGTCAACCCACAAATACGCCGGCCTTAAAGTTCATTTGCTATGAAATTACAAAAGGTATCTTATTCATAAAATAAGAATTTAACCATAATCATAACTCCTATTTTTCATTTTCATAATAAAATCTTCTTTATTTCATGTCTGATAAACTTTCTGACTAGCAATCAGATCCTAAACATTTGTGTACTTTTGCTTTAAATTAAGCTTAGAAAACTATTTTGTGAATCACGAACCACATTCATTTTTACATGTTTTCCTATACTACAATTCACTCGTAATTAGTTCATCAATCTCAAGTCCCAGACAGTTCCTAAACTATGTCATTCTACAATTCACCTAACACATTTGTAGCACAAACCATGTCATTTATAGCACAGTACTGACACTATTACCTTATCAAAACTGACCAGTTAAAAGGTACAAATTACAGTAAGATGTATGGCTGAAGGCATCTGACTTATCATGTCTATAACATGCATATAGTAGGTATTTACAAAGATCAAACCACTGCAAATCTACATCTGATATATTAAATTGTACCACTGATTTTGGATATGTAGATTTTTTTCTTAGTAAACTATTTTTATACCTCCTTTTAATCAGGCAAATAAAAACACGAAAAAACAGGTAAAATCCACATAAAACTATCAACAAAAACTACATAATTACAGAAAGGCTTGTTTGTTTGTTTTGGAACAAGCTTCACTCAAGTTAACCCTTTGAACCTGACGAGCCGGTATACTGCAACGGGCCAAATGTAACCCACCCCACTTACTCTACTGTAATAATCACAAAGTATACAGCCCCCGATACAGCCCTAAATAAATTCCCAAATTTTAAAGACCCAGCTGTGACTCGAACCCCGGACCTCCCGCACCCAAAGCAAGCTCGCTGCGCATAGACCAAAAGAGGACTTCCCCGTCAGGTCTATACAATGAACGAACTTATACATACTGTTACAATCAGAGATGTTAAATGACCAAGGCCAAATTCACCTTACGGGTTCTTAAATGAAACAAAATAAATACACTGAAAAATTTGGAATAAGTTTTAACAAATTTAATAAATGTGTACTTTCTTTCAGCACAGTTAAAACACTTAATAATATCTTAATTTTACCTTAACTTACAGTTTCGAAATACCGCTGCGAAGCCCCCGCGTTCCTATAGGATTTGTCAAAATGTTTATATTCCACGCTATAGTCCGTTATTAATCCACGGCATAAAGTCATATATCGATCATAAGTCCCGAAATCCACTTAGAAAATTAGTTCCACAATGTTCCTGACGACCTCCATCGGCGCTGCAACAGTCACAACGAAGCTCTGCTTGGCTTTACAAAATATTTTTCTCAAGCTGGATCCAATGCACATAAAATTATCCACTCTGATACTGCTCCACTGTCTCTTTAACACAAATATCTCCAACTCCAACAAGGTATCGCCAATCTCCATTCAGAATATCTCTAAACTCTAATCTCCATTCCTCTGTATAATAACTCGCATCCAACAAAATGTAGCTTTCCCACCAGCAATTTCACTTCCAAAGTTTCATCTATTGAACTATCGCCGACCAAGTCAAAACAACTTCTGACAAAATCTGATCAGGCTCCGGGCCAGTTTCAACATTTTCTCAAAATTCCCCCACGACATCACCATTATATTAACATAGTAAATTGTACAGTTCTCTATGTGGGGGAATTTCCCAAGTAATTATATATTCAAGTAAACAAATCCATTTCTGTAAACTTTGGGAAATTCCCAGATCACCTGATATTTTCATGCAATCAATTGCCTATTAATATAGAATGGGAAATCACCTAAAATTGCAAAATATGAATCTTTCAGAAAAAAGTCCCTTTCTGTAGCAATCAAAGATCTCAATAATTAAATTTCACTAATTAGAAAATTAATTAATCAACAAAACAAAGTATTCAGTTTCACATAACAATACATTCGTGACAAATTATACCAGCTCACATGTACATGTACCATATACCTGATGAGCCGGTTTACCTGCTTTTAGATCACGTGTCAGAAACTTGAAGTGTCTGTCAACACCCTTACCATACAATATGCCTAATTAAGCAATATTCAAGCAATATCCTTAGCAATATCAAAAAATATTGCTAATTATTTTCCTAACTAGCAATATATTGCTTAAATGATAGCAATATCTTTACATTAACAATATTGTTAGCAATTCTGTTAACAATATCAATGGGTTAGCAATACTGTGAGCAGTGCGATTAACAATATCAAGGGGTTAGCAATATGGAACACACATCAGCAATATTGTTAGCAGTTAAGTTAACAATATCAAGGGTGGCATGTGTTAGCAATACAGTGAATGCAGGAGGACTCCTTTTCTTTTGCTCTGTTCTCAACTCTTATTTGTCCTCTTTTTACTCGTTTTTTAAGACAAATAACCTTATACAGTGTTGTCTTATGTTGTTTTACGACCATCTACTCATTTGCTGAATCTGGACTTTGCAAATTTTTGGAAGATTTTGATGCCATTTTTCAGCGGCCAAATCGTCCACTTGAGGTGCAAAATTCTGCAGCCTTACAGAAATACATGGGGTAAGCTTATACAACTTAATAAGGCTAGAAAGTGTTTGGAAGTAGCCTAGCCAAGGTATAATCTATGCACAATGGTTTAAAAAATGTTTCAGAGGAATATATTTTGCATGTTTTGAAGCCCAAATCCATTCATTTTAAACCAAAAAATCTTGAGTGCAAATAAAGCATAAATATAAAATTGCAAAACGGACAATTACGTATATACCCTCAAAATATTGATATTGCTAAGATATGCCTCAAATATTGCTAAGATATGCCTCAAATATTGCTTATTAGGCATACTGATATTGCTAATAAGCAATATATAAGCAATAAGCAATATATTGCTAATACAAGCAATATGCTAGCAATATATGGCTAACAATATATGCCTACCAGTATATTGCTAACAATAGCAATATATTGTTAAGATATTGCTCTAATATTGCTAAGATATTCCTCAAATATTGCTAAGATATCGCTCTAATATTGCTAAGATATGCCTCAAATATTGCTAAGATATTGCTCTAATATTGCTAAGATATGCCTCAAATATTGCTTATTAAGCATATTGATATTGCTAATAAGCAATATATTTTAAGGCATATATGCCTAATTCTATTGCTAAGCATATTGCTTAAATATGGTTAATTTTTCTGGTAAGGGCAGGCATGGGTAGTTACAATTTTCAATGGTCTTATTTACATCGGAAGATATCATTGAAGCTTTAAGCCCACGGTTGATGGGTCACTTTGCTCTAATTTACTTGACAGAGGTGAATGAAAAAATTCCTTCAATTTTAGTAAATTTGATCAAACTTCAACAAATGTGGCTTCACCCACAGACTACAAGGTAAATGTAAAATTTGTTGGTTGACATAAATAGTGGTTATTGGAACAATTAAGACTACTGTAAATTGGAAAAAAAAGCAAGGGAAAAAGGGTTATTTTAAGTTTTTAACTTTGGAGTTGGTCCAGGTCAGTGGTACAGATACATGTGGAATGGCTAGGGTTTAAAGGGTTAAGTCCATTTATATTTTGCTCTCTGTAATTATGTAGTTTTTGTGGATATTTTTATGTGGGTTTTACCTTTTTTTTATTTGCCTGATCCCACTGGAAAGCTTGTGCCGTACAGTTGTATTTTCTTTAGCCCTATACTTAAATTCAAATGTTTATGTCAAATTTTTTTTAATACTTGCATTTTTATTACAATTTATGACAGAAACATCAACACTTCCGTAATCATATCCCTTAATTATTAAAATAGTTGTTTTCTTTTCAGTAACACATCCGAAAATATATCCTCAATGATGAAAATATTGTTTTCTTTTCACCAGCATTGTGGTTAAAATTTAAAAAAAGCTATTAACCTGTTTATAAAATAAGAAGCGATATCAAAATTGGTTTGTTTTATACGTGATTAATTAACACTGCATCTGATAACCAGGTAAGTTTATATTTAAATATCAAATTCTTTATAATTGGCTTCCATTAGCTAATTAGCAGATTTTTTGGTTGGTTATGTAAGTCAAATTCAGCTCCAATAGACCTGTAAATTATGTAAGCTAAATGTAACTATTCTAAACCTACCCAGATGAATTATGATTGGAATAATGCCAAATGTTTGCAAAATGCGTAAAGTTCTTGTCAATTACTGCTTGATTGCAAAAAACAAATTTAGCATCAATATTAGAGATTTTGGAAAATGTGGAATTTAGGTCCCATCAGAAACTTTGCCCTAATCCTAATCCTAAATCCTAACATTAAAATTAACCCCAGTCCTACATCCTAACCCTAAAATCAGCTGATGTTCCTATAGCTGTTACAGCAAATCTAAACAAAGATCTGGAGAGGATGAGGACAGTGGCGTAGCCAGACCTTTCTCAAAGGGTGGGCAAACCACCCAAGATTTCTCCAATAGGCGAAAGCGGACCTACGTCATACGCAGGGAATACGCAGCAGCACAATGATCTAAAAATAACTCACGCTGAACTTCGTGCGCGGTGAAAACAATCAATACTTCAGCCAGGCATCCCTTCATTTTCTTTCTTTTTTAGCCAGACGAAAATCTGTGAAATGATGAGCTGTTTGTCATTTTGTTATGACTTGAATACCACACATCTCATATGATTTTGGAATCGAAATATTTTGACAATTTGCTAAAATCAATCGAAGTTTCCGCGAGCCGTCATTTTCTCCATTGAATTGAATGGGAAGTCGGCAAATGTTTTCACCGCGCTATTTGGACAAACGTCCCGGATGTAAACAAAACGCCCGGATGTCCGCTCCTGCAAATGCGACTTTACGGGAGTTCCAAGGGGCTGACTCGGCTGAGTTTTTCAAGAAAAAAAAACCAAATATTGTGCTTTATGAAGTTTTCAACCTAATTTTTAGCGATTTTCAGCACTAATTGTCGTAATTTTATGGGGAAAAAGCAGTTCCTGCCCTCTTTATTTTTCTCCCAGGTCTTCAAAATGTCTCCAAAAAATTTCCAAGGTGGGCAAATGGCCCACCTTGCCCACCCCTGCCTACGCCACTGGATGAGGATCTGGGCTGACAGGTGGAAGGTCACATTTGAACATCAAAGTGCAAGGTGATGACTTTCTCCAAGAAAAGAAATCCAACCAAACCTCATATGACCTTGGCACAGATGAATGAGCTGGAGATTTTGGGAATCACAATTGATAGCAAACTAACCTGGTCAAAGAACATCTCCAACATTGCTTCAAGGGCTAGACAAAGGCTTAGAGCCGTGATAAAAGTGGCCAAAAAAATTGACCAAAGAGGTAGAGCAACCATCTATAAGGTGCAAGTTCGAAGTGTTATGGAATATGCATAACTTTCCTGGATGAGTGCCAGACCAACAACACTTGGATTGCTAGATTCCATCCAGAGAAAGGCACTTTGAGTTATTGGTGTGGATGAGGATGATGCCAGACTAGAACTTAACATCTGTTTGCTCCACGAAAGATGTCAAGTGGCAGCAGCTGCCGTTCTGTACAAAATGCACACCAGTCTATGCCCAACAGACCTTCATGCTCTGCTTCGTCAGCGATATATCATCAGAAGAGCTATCCGATCCAGTCTGTCCATGCCTTGCCATGCTCTTGCTGTTCCTGTATCCAGAACTGTTTCCACTTGCTGAACTTTCATCCATGCAGCCATGCATATATGGAATAACTTGCCAGATAGGGTAGTCGGTGACATCTCTGATAATGGTGTGACACCCTTTAAGAGGAGAGTTAACATACATATCTTATGTCATGTGTTTAAAGCTTTTCCCAAACACTCCAGTTTTCCTTTTGCTGTGAACCACTGATTAGGTCATGGAGATATCTATCATAGTGCAGTATAGCTTATGATAGTCTTTTCTTTCCATTCTTCATGGGCTATTGTTCACTTCAGCATTTTATTTTAAAAAATTTGAACATAACACTACCCCTATTTTTACCGCATACCCTAAATATTTTTATTGTTTTGAGCATGGTAAAAAACCACCAAATCCCAAATTTGATGGGAATCAATTCATGGGGGCCCGAGATATGGCTTGCAGGACATTCAAAATGACAAAAGATGTGTTACAGAAAAAGTGAAGATGTTTTTGTATACGTGTCGTATATTTTGTGTTCTTGTATGTGAAACATAGACTTGATAAAAAAAATCCGACCTACCTACCCTATTTCTTTTTGTATGTTACGCCAATCAAACAATAAACTTTTTAGGCCTTTAGATGATGAAGATTTTATTTAACAGGAAGCTTTTGACAAAATCATAACATAACTTTGAAGACAAGACATGTACGCGAAATATTCTTCTATAATATGCTTAAAACATGTTGATTTTTAATAAAGAAAACCAAAATCTCTATTCCAGATATGCGTATAAACTTTTCATTTGAACCTATACAGGATATAGGCCTATGGATATGAGGAAGCATTCTTAAAAAATTCTCATTTCATAGCAAAAACTTAGGCCTACTTAAGAGTTTGCTGCCTCAAATGTTCTATAGCCTACCAATGCTATTGGAATCGATAGTTACACATACAGCAAGATGACAGATAACTATGGCAGCACTCTTGCACTGTCTACACAGAACAAGTATTAACTTAAGTACCAGTTTTAAGTCTGATCTTCAGCATTAAATCATCAAATTTTAGTCAAGTTAATACAGATAGAGTTAATATCGATATGCATTCTCACCAACAATTTAATTCCGATACTCGTACCCGTACTAAGTAAGATAAGTCCAATGGTGTGAACGCAACTAATAAGAATTTTTCAAATTGTGTTCACACCAAACTGTATTGAATTGAATATTGTGAAATAAAGCCAATTGCATGTTGTTTGTATTTTGAGAAAGCTTTAAGCTTTTAGCTCTGGTTTTTAATTGCAATCTTATTAAATGCAGAGTAGTGTTAATAAATTTGGTACGAAACTCAATAATGTTCCTAATCAAGTTAAGACATGTAATAAAGAGTCACATCTGAACTAGTTTGTGTGTGTTTTTCTAAGTAATCGCACCCTTTCAAGACATGCTAACACTTCTTGAAGTGTTTCTATTTCTTGATAAGTGTATTTATCTTAAGTTCCAAAGTTTTCCGGAAAAGAACAACGGAAATGCAGCAGAAATTTTTTAAAAAATTGAAATTCAAAGAAACGCAAGTTCACATTAAAAATAAAATTGAATGAGTTTGTTGGCTATTAAACAACACAAAACAACAAATAAACATACCATTATGCATTTTAAATCTCGACTGAAAATACTCCCTAAAATCCCTGTTACAATCGCTATTTTGCACGGCCCGCGCTACCTAGACAGCCGAATGACATGATATTTTTATCATGGAAAAGAACACAGAATTTGACTTTTGAACACAGAAAATATGCCAGCTTAATTTATCTCTCTTATTGTATTAAAACATTACAACCACTAAAATATTTCTGTAGAGAAAAGATCAATATCCAAAACAACATAGACGTAGGCCTTATGGTAAATAAAAAACTGAAACAGGCCTTATTGAATCACATTGGTAAATACATCCCCATTTTGTATGTAAAGTCAATGGGTACATCCCCATTGACTTTACATACAAAATGGCCTGTCGTCAAATGCCATTTTCTTGGTTTAAACTCGACTGGTTGACTTGAGGTTGGTTTTGATTGAAAGATAGTGAGCATATCTCTGCAATAAAATGGACAAAAATATATGGTCAAGGCAAAATTTTCAAGATAAGGCGCTTCAAAAGTACGCTTCATGTTGAGTGCGCCCAAGCCCTATTGAAAATACCATATTAATGAAACACTGCTAACTCTAGTTGGCTGCTGACTCTTTGACAGGTATACAATAGGTTAGCAGCCAACTAGACAGTTAGCGGTGTTTCATGAATATGGGCTTCCTTGATTGCATGAAAATTAGATATTCCAACTACACAATTTACTGGCAACTATCAAATTCAAAAAGGTACCCTTAACCCCAACAGAACAAAAATCTCAGTAAATCTTGCTTTAGAAAATCACGAAAAAAGTCCAGATATGTCACAGACGGGGGTTGGTTATATGCAGGGACCAAATTGCTGCCCGGACAGCGTCTCCGCGGTGGCTTGCTACGGGTATCACTCGCTTGGGAAACAGGAGAAACTGATGAAAACATGTGTTTTTCATCACCCTTCCCTTTCCGAGGAGGCTAGAAACGAGAAAAGTTAAATGATCAGTTAGGGTTGATGTTCTTATGTATGTCACATTTGCATAAACTCACTTGATGAAAATTGCATCACTTGAACTTCCAATCGATTGGCCAAATGCCACCAGAATGCCACTAGCTCATCCAGATTTGTCCTAAGCCTTTCATGAACTTATACAGCATGTTGACATATTCAAGTCATCCAGTAATCTTTCCAATGTCAATTTGTTATATTTCTTGAAATGAAAATAATGTCTGACCATAATGTCAACCTTTAAATACCACGTGTATCAAAATAAATTGTGCACGGATTAAAACTGATTTTGACCTTGATAAAAGCACCAAATCATGATTTCTTGTTATTGTAGTAAAGCAGATTAAATAAGCTTTCAAATGCAGAAAAAATTATAGAAATCGGATGAAAAATAAAAAAGATATGACCAATTTTGTAAGTACTTTTAGCTTTTATCATAATGCCATAACCCGTAATTGTGATATGTAATATCTTGCTTAACTGTGTAAATCCCATTGGAATGGAAGAAAAAGAGACGTACTTACAAAATTGGTCATATCTTTTTTATTTTTCATCTGATTTCCATCATTTTTACTGCATTTGAAAGCTTATTAAATTTGCTTTACTACAATAACAAGAAAATTATAATTTGGTGCTTTTATCAAGGTCAAAATCAGTTTTAATCCGTGCATAATCATTTTTGATACACATGGTATATCAAATATTTTGTTGCTTTCTAGCGCAGTGTTAACCAATCAAATGACAAAAATATTTTGATCAGTATAAAATTTAAGTTACATTCATTGCAGTTATAATGAAATTTTGCCAATCTATTGAAAATACAAAAGGTTTTCAAAATGTCTCGGCAACTTAAACCTAATTGCTTTAAAAAGTTATATTTTCAAACCAATATCAATGTAATCTGATGCATATGAAACAAAACTATTTCATGTTATCCTTATTTTTCTTTTACTCTTCTTTATGTCCAAATCTGAAGTTAGAATAGGCAGAAATTGTTGCATTTTGGGGGCACAAACTGGTTCAAAGCACTGGTGGCCATTATTACGCTGCCATTGGGAAATCCTCACAATCAATTCACTTCAATTAGGTATTGCTGGCAAAGCGCATAGCCTATCTGCATTTTGATTGTATTGTACCCCATAACAGCTACCCAATAACACTCGGGTCATTGAAGCAATTGGGATTATATATCTGGCCCAAGAATATAACCCTTTAGCCATAGCAGGGCTCAGACTCATGACCCAACTGATTTGGGGACCTGCGCTGTTCCACTAGACCACACAACCCATGTCTCAATACATTGTAGTAATATGAGTTTTTTATATATTCGCAGTGGCGTAACCAGAAATTTTCCGTTGAGGGGCGAGCAAGGGCAAGACAATTTTGCAGGGAGGCGAAAGAGTTTTTGTTCAGACACAAAAAGGTACACCCCGATATTTTTCATGTAGCAAATCAACCAAATTTTGCTAAAATTCATAAAAATTTGTACTATTTTGGTGAAAACAAGAGTTTTTTCTTAAATTGTTGCCAAAATTTGCGCCATTTTGGCGCAAATTTGGGAAAATGTTGAAAAACTAACCCATAAAAGTGTTAAATTTTGCACAGTTACATTACCTATGTACTATATATTGAAACTGTACTTTTCTTGATTTCATTTGGGGGGGGGGGCGAGCGGGGGGGCAAACATTTTTTCGGGGGGGGGGGGGGGGGGGCCTCCTGCCCCCCTGCCCCCCTCTGGTTACTCAACTGTATTATATTTGGTAGCAGTAACATTATAGGCATTTAGCAAAAATACTGAAAAATCCAAGTTTTTAGAATGTCTGACACTTTTAAATAAATCGTTGAAGCTAAAAAGAGCGCAGTCTTCTTAAATCCATACATTAATGATCTGATACATATGATACAACACTTTCTCATATCATCTTAATTTTTCGTTTTGCTCTTTTCAAGATATCATATTGCACTATTCTCTAAATGACCATTACTCATGCATGAGCTTACAAATTTTGAAACCTCCCTTGTTATTAGCGTTAATCGCCATATATGCGGATTTACCTTCAAGCTATTCTTCCGTTTCCCGAATGTTTGTACCATTTCGTTACTTACTCCTATATCCTGATTAATTGTAATACGTATGACAACTCACGCACAAGGAGATGTTGCGTTGGATCAAGTTACGACTAATGTTGCTATCTGTTAATGAAGAGTTGACCAAATCTGATTTTTTTTCTTGAAATATATCATACATGATTTATAACTCTGGCTTTTTAGATGTGTCATGTTGCCACTAGAGAGTTAAGAAGTAATGTTTTCATTTTCATAACATGAATAGGATTGGAGACAGAATAAGGAGGCATTTATTTACATAAATTTGAATTAAATATTCATAGCAATAAATGAATAAAAACAAGTTTTGAATTAATGAGTCAATACCTGTATCAATGAATTTACAATGAATGGAATACTTATAAACAATAACAAAAGTTTGGTTCACAGTAATTATACATTGATTAATGAATAAAATTGTCATTATTCAGATTTATAATTATTTATCTCTTTGATAAATTCCTCTTAACCGATTTGTGTTTATTAGAATGAAGTTGCTTTTCAATTTGATTTGGATTGCTTCATTACGTTGATTAATGAATAAAATAGTCATTATTGAGATTAATTATTATTTATTTACTGAATTTCTCTTGACAGACCTATTTTGATTGGAATGAAGCTGTTTTATAAAACTTGTTTTGGATTACTTTATTAAAATTGTTTATTAACTCCATTCTGTTTCCACAAATCATTTTAAAGGTACTAACCACAACTGCTTATATCCAAAAACCAAATATACCTTTTTATTCACAATTTTCTAAAATTTAGAGTTTTTGTTACAGATATGTTATGGACTAACATTTATTGAGATATGTATGTATGTATGGTAACAGCAAGATTATTATGGCCTGGGCAAGCTATACTTCTTATGGGCTACCAAGTATTTGGTGCAACAAATCTTTGTTATCTTATAATCTGATATATAATTCCAATGTATTTCCTAATAATAACGGAGGATTCGTGATGAAAAATCAATACACCACATGTGAGGAGTATGGCTCAAAAAATAGTCGGCCTCCAAACAAAAAATTTCGCTACCAAACATTTGGTCATGACATCACCAAATAT
>JXSR01S073678.1:46521-57578 GCA_000969725.1 Ophiothrix spiculata
TGGTCATCTGAAAGATTATAAATTAAGCTTTAAAATGACATGACATCATGCTTTTGGTTATTGGATGTTCGATTGCAAAGTTACATCCAAATTGATAAAAGGTATCAGGCTGTTTCAGAAAACTTTAGTCATGAGGAATTCGAGTTGAAAGTTTCTGTACTGGTAAAACTTGAATAAAGAAAGGATTTTTAACTCGGGTTTTTAAAACATTTGTCTTATGTTTTGGATGTTGAAACCTGATTTATATGATGGAATACACTTTAAAGGTAACGTTTCTGATGAAATTAGAAATTTGACCTTGGCAGTAATTTTTGACTATTCTCAGATTCAATGTCCCGTATCTCGTAATTTACTATGCCGACGTTAAGGTACCTTATATATGACGGGGCACATATTCCATCCAAAGTATTGTTCCATCTCAAAACTGAGGGTCAATTTAAAGTTCTTATAAGCTATCAAATATTTGGTGTAACAAGTCTTTGTTATCTTATAATCTGATAATACTTTCTAATATGCTGTGGAAGTATTCACATCATAATTTATGCTAATCACCTAACACGTGCCAGCTGGTTCCAAACAAACGTGGTGGCCATTTTTACCACATGTTAAGATTATGGGAATAATTTCTGTTTTAGTTTTAGTACTTTTGAATCTAAGTGAAGCAAAAAATAAGCACAAATCACTGTAATGTGCAATAGAAAAGAGTCTTATAATAGACCAGAAGGTCATCCTGTCACTATTTTTTCAGTTTGCGAACAAAAAATTGAATGTACGTACGTGTATTGTGTTAATGTGTGTGATCAGTGGAACCACTACGGACAGTATCAATTGTTTGGAACCAGATCGTATGTGTTGGGCTAATTATCATAAATATAACGTCACTACGTCCACAGCGTATGATAGAGGGTTTGCATGTTTCGTATCATACCGCAAATATGGCGGATTGTTAAAGTGCATTCAACATAAGTATCTAGCATAACCAGCCACTTCAGATTGTCCAATCTATAAAAATGCACCATTATCAGCAAGTCAATAACAATATCTTGTTGAATAGACTATGCTATGCCATATTTGCGGGGAAGGTCATCAGTCCAAATCTTTTGTTTGCTACAAATTGATAAAAACATGCAAACCCTCTATTACATAGGCTTGGTGATGAAAAATCAATACACCACATTCAGGAGTATTTGGTGAAAATGTTTGGTGATTTACAACACCAAGCATCCGTTATTGAATAGAAGATACATTGGAATTATATATTAGGCCGAAACCATAGTCAGCCTCCAAACAAAATTTTCGCTACCAAACATTTGGTCAAGACATCAAAATGACGAGTCATGACTCCAAACAAAATAACTTCAACACCGAGTTGAGACCAAATAAAATTTCGCGCTAAATTGCACATGTTATTGAATTGCCATAAACATTGGACCAAATGTTTGTTACCCGTTCATACTTTAAATTCGATGGCAAATATTTGGTGACGTCACGACCAAATGTTTGGTAGGGAAAATTTTGTTTGGAGGCCGACTATGGTTTCGGCCTTAGATTATGAGATAACAAAGACTTGTTGCACAAAATATTTGGTAGCTCAAAAAGAACTTTAAATTGACCCATATTGGCATGAAACTTTTCAAGCTTACTCTCTAGTACAAAATGACAAATCTAAAAATGTCACAATTATAATCCTGTATAAGATATTTCCAAAAAAATATCAGATTTGGTCTACTCTTCATTAACAGATAACAACATTAGTTGTAATTTGATCCACTGAAATATCTGCTTGTGCGTGAGTTGTCATACATATTATAATTAATCAGGATATGGGAGTAAGTAACGAAATGGTACAAACATTCGGGAAACGGAAGAATAGCTTGAAGGTAAATCCGCATATACGGCGATTAACGCTAATGACAAGGGAGGTTTCAAAATTTGTAAGCTCATGCTTGAGTAAATCCTGGGGGTCACTCAAATTTGAAAATGATAGGTATGTCAGGCCCGAAGCGCCAGAATGGGGGACTACTGAACTGATTTTGAGCACAAATTTGGCCTTTCTTGATTCTTTAGGCCATATAGGGTCTAGTGAACTGAAATTTTTGCCGAAAATAGGCGTGAGCTAAAAAAAATCACACTTTTGATCAATTTCTGTAGTTGAAGCTAAAATGTTGTATTTTTCTTCTAAAGAACTGAACCATAATGAAAATGGGGATCTGATGAGCAGCCTGGAGGCCTGAAAATGGGGGTCTTCATATATGTGAGTGAGCCCCCCCCCCCCCCTGGGTAAATGGAGTAAATGGTCATTTAGAGAATGATGAAATATGATATCTTGGAAAGAGCAAATGACAAATGGAGAAGATTGAAAATAGTCTTGTATCATGCACTTGATCATAAATCCAGTGGATTAAGAAAGATTTCCTTTTTTAGCATCTAGGTTTTATCTACATTTAATCCTGAAGTTTGGCTAAATGTCACTATTCCTACTATAACCATAACATGGATTACATACTGCATAAACAAATTGTAAGGAGTTTATTGGTTTGATCAAGTTCAACATCATCCCCAAACTTTGAGATTTTTGCATCATTTGAAGCATTAGTGGTAATAATGACAGCATGCCAAATTGCATTGTCATACACAAACCCTATATATCAAAATATTTATATATTCCTTTATTTATAATTATCGTTGTCAACAACAATAAATATTGCCCTCTATAGTTGCATTTTTAAAATTGGTCTTTTCAGGAGATATAATGCAAACTCCAAATTTCTTTTGATTTCTCTGCAATCTATAATGCGAAAAGAATGTTTTACAAACAAAACTGCTACAAGTTTTGACTCTTTCTTGATATATAGCATCAATAAATACATTTAGAGAATAACCTCATACCCAAGGGGAAAAAACAAACAAATAAAATTTATTTTTTTAATACTTTTCTGAAGGTTTTGATCAAAATTTTCCCGATATCTGGCAAATGACTGTTGTTTTCTAACACATGAAGTGTAAATCATACATAAATAAAATTTCGAAATTTTGTCCAATGCCCCTTTAAGAAAAGCTGAACAAAGTTCTTTTGAAAAAGTCTATTTATGGCTCTAAACACTATTTACAGGTCTAAAAAAACTATATTTATGGCTGACATCATCAAACCTAGTATATATGCACAGGTGTTCTTAGATTCTATGATTTTGAAAATGAATGTAAAATAATGTTTGAAATAAGCAAATAAAAATC
This sequence comes from Ophiothrix spiculata, assembly GCA_000969725.1. Lineage (NCBI taxonomy): Eukaryota > Metazoa > Echinodermata > Ophiuroidea > Amphilepidida > Ophiotrichidae > Ophiothrix > Ophiothrix spiculata. The sequence goes on from JXSR01S073678.1 coordinate 49,756, forward strand.
ACATTTTCATAAATATAAAACAAACATATATACTGACTTTTTCAGATCTCTGGATTAAAACTGTGACTAAAATTAAGAAATTTTTCTTTAGGACAATCAGTAATCTTGAACAAAAGTTATGTTTTTCATATATTTGGGTGCAAATTTGCACAATTTTTGATGTCACACACAATAAATGCTAGAGTAATTTCCTTGATCTGCTTATTCAACCATAACACTATTAACATATTTATTATGTGCATACTTTAAATTATTCTATCTTTTTTTTTTGCTTCTGAAAAATGATCAGATTTGAAGGAAAAGTAGATGTGATATTTTTTTCAAGTTGACTCATTTGCATACCAACTGGTTGCATACCAATCAGAAAAGCCCCTTCTTTGTTAAGTGTATATATGAAGGGTATCAAAAAGTTTTAAACTTGACCCAGAAGGAATGGAGACATCACTCAGTCACTCATCATGTACATTTTGGTGCAGAAGTGGTCTAATTAAATATTTTATTTTCTTTACATGAGATGATTGATGTCATCTACCTACCTACTTTTAAGCTGCATGGTGGAAATTGAAACATGCAGCGTAATAAAGTCCATGCATTTGACAGATTACAGGGCCCAGTAAATCTTAATGACTCAACCAAAGTTATTTGATATCATAGTAAAGGTTAGGGTTTCCTCTTTCCATTGATTCCAAAATCATGGGATTCTGTCGTTGATGACGTCACAATGACATAATAAAACATGGCTGACCTGAAAATGTTGATTTTAATTGAAATTTAAATCGGATTTTTCATTATAGAGGATTCCTACAATAACGGTCTGTGGACAGTTGGTTAAAAGTAAGAGAAATGTGTTACTTTTGCATTTTGACTATGCAAAGATGCCTGAAGTAACTCCGCTCCTCTTCCGATAACACCAGGCTCTATGTTCCTCGCTCAGTTAAGAGTGCTGGCGACCATTCTTTTTTAATTGCAGCCCCACAGCTATGGAATGTGTTGCCTATTCGGATCAGGGAGGTGGTGTCTTTGCCTATTTTCAAACGGTTGCTGAAAACTCATTTATTCAAGTGATTGTTTTTGTTTTTGGCTTCATTTTTGCATTATGTTGTTTTTGTAAGGCGCTGTGTTTTTGTTAGAGCGCCATATAAGTGCAGATTATTATTATTATTATTATTATTAATAAATTATGTTCCTGGCTTTATTTGTTCTGGATAAAGTTAAAAACATTTTGATATCCCCTCATATGTTTTGCATCTAGTTTTCCTTTCTTAAACATGGAACCAATACTTTACAATATAAAACCTGATTCATATGACCACCCCTTGATGAGATTCGTAATGTCCTTCATTCAATACAATTAATTTCAAGTGCCCTTATCTTACAGTTAACATTATTTTTATTAATCAGTCATCACAACCACTTATAGTATAATTACATTCGGTTTTGTTTTAGATGTAAATTGATCAATGTTTTCATAATTACTAGGACATTAAATATGGATTGTGGCTAATGAAACGATGGCTGGAGATTTTAAAAGCTGGCTCACATGGGAAGATATCATGTGTATCCCATCATGCATTGCTTTCTATGATCAATGTTTTCATAATTACTAGGACATTAAATATGGATTGTGGCTAATGAAATGATGGCTGAAGATTTTATAGGCTGGCTCACACGAGAGAAGATATCGTGTGTATCCCATCATGCATTGCTTCCTATGGTCAATATTTTCATAATTACTAGGACAAATATGGATTGTGGCAAATGAAACGATGGCTGGAAAAAGGGATCTGCCGATTTTGAGGGGGGCTTGGTGGTAAAAATTATTAAAAACAGGCTGATTTTACATGATTTGTACAATCTTGCGGAGGTTTTCAGCCCCAAAGGTCACCTCACGATTGTGGTCATGGTCAACAAAATCTGAACAACATCATATCTAATTTTATGTTAAAAACTTGCAACTGATAGTAACTGACATTAACTAATGATGACTAGTAGACAATTCCAAACTGCAATCTGCAGGTCTCCATTGCTTGTCCTGTCCTTACCTCTTAGTTGTCATAGTGTGATATAGGTCTTAATAACAGGGTCTGCTTTCCCTTTTAAAAGGGTTTTTATTTCAAATCACAGACAAAGATGTGTATCAGTACACAATTAAGGAAACTTTATACATAATTACAATTTTAGTACCAATCAATATAATACAGCAAAGCGACAAGACAAGTATTTCAAAAGAGAAATTACAAATTCCATGATAAGATTCAATGACTATCAAAAACTAGATTATACTTCACTGTCTTAATTATGACATTTAAGTGTGTTCTAGAATCTTATCATATGATGAATTAAGATTTAATAGCAATTAAACTGGGAAATCACAACTGACTTGATAAAGATACTTGATATGGAATGAATTCTAATTAAATAAACAATCAATTATCTTCTTGTTGAGTCTTATCCTCTTCATAAACAGGGGTAGGGGTAGCTATGATTTATTCATACACTCTGTGTTAAAGGGGCTTTGGATAAAATGTGGAAATTTTATTTATGGATGATTTACACTTCATACCTTAGAAAATAACAGTCAATTACCAGATATTCGGAAAATTTTGACAAAACCTTCAGAAAAGTAAAAAAATTGAAGGTTTTTGTTTGTTTGTTGATCTTGGGTACGAAGCTATTCTCTAAACATTACGTATTTATTGATGCTATATATTCAGAAAAGAGATTAAGATTTGTTTGTAAAACATTCCTTTCACATCATAGATTGCAGACAAATTTGGAGTTTGCATCAGTATTTATCATTGTTGGCAACGATAATTAAAACTAAAAGAATATCTAAATATGTTGACATATAGGGTTTGAATTTGACAATAAAACTTTGCATGCTGTCATTATTCCTGCTAATGCTCCAAATGATGCAAAAATCTCAAAATGCTTGGGAAAAGTTTGGGGATGATACAGAACTTGTCCAATGGCCTTTTAAGTACGTGTTGAAATCGTCAATTTAATTGACAGTTGGGAACTTTTGCGCATTTATTAATCTTGTCTAGTCTGGCTCTGACAAATGTATAATAGTTGCACCCCCTGATTACAACTATCAATTATCCTCTTTTTACTTGGAAATTATTTACTTCTACTCATATTTCCTGCTAATGCTCCAAATGATGCAAAAATCTCAACATGCTTGGGAAAAGTTTGGGGATGATACAGAACTTGTCCAATGCCCTTTTAAGTATGTGTTAAAATCGTCAATCTAATTGGACAGTTGGGAACTATTGCGCATTTATTAATCTTGTCTAGTCTGGCTCTGACAAATGTATAATAGATGCACCCCCTGATTACAACTATCAATTATCCTCTTTTTACTTGGAAATTATTTACTTCTACTCATATTATTTACTCTCATTATTTTGTCATATTTAGAGTTAAATATTCATTAAATTTCAATAAAATATTAATTAAGATTGTCATACCTGTCTACTTGAAAGCCACAATATATTGCTGACATATCTACAATCTTGAAAACAATTGACTGGGATGCAAGATTATTGAGATACCTCAATGTATAGCTGGGAGAGCACCAACATCAGGGCTGTAGCTAAAGGGAGGTGTGGGGGTGTGACACCCGCAACATTCATGGCAGTTGGCAAATTCATGTGCCAGTTGGCAAAATGGAGGAGAGGGAGAAAAGGAAAATGAGAAGAGAAGAGAGAGAAAGAAAGGAAAGAAAGAAAAAGGAAAGAAAGAAAAAAAAAACAAAGTAAGCCAAAAACAGACAAACTCTTGGCAAATACCATAATAATTGACCATTCGACCTAAACACTAGTTGGCAAAATGAGGAGAGATGACACTAGGTAAATAATATGGGGTGGGGTGAATTGCCAAAGTCAGTAAATAGTCCAGAGCAGAGAATAGGAATGCTAGGACCAGGACAAAGAAAGGAAACAAAATGAATCTTTAGGTGACGTCAACTTTTTTACAGTGATCTTTCTAGAATTCTCCTTACAGTATCTTTCAGCTTCAGTCACAATGAGCAACATGTCAGAGCAGACAACTACATCCTTCTGCCATGGCTGGAAACATAAATTATACTGTTGCAATTCCTATGTAGGAGAAATGCATTCATGGGTGTCTTGATGACATCATGACCAGAAGAGTAAGGGAAGACAGATGCAGGCAGAGCATTCCAAAGTCAGGTTGTCCTAGGTATTCAGGAAATTAGCTCAAGATTTGACCTTACCATCATAACAGCAAAAAAATGTTGATTACTCACAGATGATCTCATAGGATGGGCTATAGATACGAAGTTCCCCCGTCTAAATTGCTGGCGACAGGCTTGGCTTGAGGCCCTAAAGGTACACACAATTTTTTTTAGCTTTTGAAAATTGACAAGCAAAAATAAAGAAAAAAAAGGTCTCACAATCGCACACATGACTCACGACTCATCGATATGCTTTTCGAATTCTCAACAAAAATTAGATACAAAGTATCAAGTTTTTTTAAACATTTCCACCAATTTTTTTTCTGACCCACAGTATGTTTATTGGAAAAAAACACTGAAAGCCCCTTTTCTTTTCCCCGACTGCCTCTTCCCCCCCCCCCCCCCCCAGACTTTTTGCCAGTTTTTCACATTTTGTTGTGACTGGGGGAGCGGAAGCATCTCCACCCCCCACCCCCTCTTTGCGCATGCCACTGTTTTTTAACAATATGTGATGACTCACCCTGAAAAGGGGGACTTTGCGACAAAAAACTTTTCAAGATACAGGTGAAAATAGGCAGCAAAAAATAAAGAAAATAATACCAGCAGATTTTCTGTGGTAAAATTTGATCGCCTTGATCAATTTCAACAAGTAAGGTGTCATTTTAAAGATTTTGCAACAGATGAAATGAAAAAATCAAAATTGATATCATCTTCAAAGTACCCCCTTTTGGGGTGAGCCATCACATATTTGAAATCTCCTGGAAAAGCTCACAGAGCAAATTGTTTTGTGAGCAAGCTACATATATATAATTGACCAAATTGTGCTACAGTGGAATAATCTCAGCTCTGCGAGGCGATTCAATCCCAAAAAGATGAAGTGTAATATCATACTTTGCTGCAGCTTTATTAGAAATACAATGCACCAATATTTCCTTCTCCAATTTTTTTATTCTGTGATTGTAGTGTTCATCACCTTGTCATTATTGTTATACATTTTAATGAAACACAAAATTACTTTACCTTAATCTGAAGAAAATACATTATTCAACAACAAACAAAATGTCTAAGATATCTTAAATTTGACCCAGAATTGAATTGGCAGTGGTTTAGTTTTCCTTTAATTAACAAACATTATGCCCATAATTTACAACTTTCTCTGTGTAGTTTGTCCTTGCCCTAACAGTTCAAGATAAGCAATTTTGAAATCATTCTTAATTCATCCTCTAGTTTTATGGACACAGAAGTACAAAATCCAGCACAAATCAGACACTAGTATTACAATAGTATTTTTAAAAATTGAAGATCGTATAAGCAAAGGAATGCTATGGTCACATAAGCCAACCGGTGTCAGCTAATTGGAAGGAAGCCGGCCGCAAAGCTGGTATGACATTGGTATGACACCGATGATTGCTTGGTCAGTCACCGGTAAGAAGCTGGTTGTTATTGGACCATAACTGAAGACATCGTATACAAGCCGCAAGGTTTTAACTCAAAATTAAATTATTGCGACATTCAGCCGTTGTCCGATTGGTATCCGCAGAATTGTAAGACTATTGTACCCAGTATGATGCCGTATACACATCGTAACTTTGCCGCAAGAATATGCGACCAGGGTAGAAGGGAAAGGGCAAGGAATGGGGAAAGTAACCTCCTCGATTTCATGAAGGAGAAAAATCAGGAAAAATTAAGAAAAATGAGGAAAACTGTGCAAAAATCAGGAGAAATAGAGGAAACAGAGATTTACCCTCAGATAAAGTGATTCGGGTGAGCATATGAGATGAAGAGAATATATTGAATTTCTAATTCAAACTAGGCTGTAACTGAAAAGTGGTGAATTCTGTGCATATGTAGTGACAAACATGAGAGTGATTTGAAGGCCATTCATGCAAATTTAGAACCTTGTTTTTTCTTTTGGTCAAAATCAAATCAAATTCAATTCTTCTTAATTTTTAAGTTAGAACAAACAGACATGAAACATGCTTACCTTTGCTTAGATCCGGGGCGGGGGACACTCAAGTATAATGCTGCAGGCATAGCATGAGCACAGTTTTTCAAAACAACCCCTAAAGGGTGATTGTTTCTGAAGCCAAAATATACCATTTTTCACCTAATGACACCCTTAATGGGGATTTTACCATTACGGTTTTAACACTAGGATTTGAAAAAGTACTCTTTTTCTGGAAAATGGCTGCTTTTGATACCCTAAACGGTGTCACCTGATTCACACTTTTATCCTTAAAAACAACCCTAATTCACCTTTTTCTGTGGTGGTGGTGGTGGGGGGGGGGGTAGATTATGATACCACCAAAATTAAACCAAAATACCCGTTTTAAATAGTTTTACTCATCACACACATGTTTGAATTAATCCCCTGCATAAATTCAAATATTTCAGCTACTTTTCTCATTTAACATGCCAAAGAAGGACAAAAATTAATGTTGCACACCCCCAATCCCCATGAAAATGAATTAAAGAAAATAGGATTCAAATGACTTCTTTCTGCACTGTTGCCTCAGATACTGGCTTTATCTGAAAAAATGTAACACCAAATATGAAACTATAATATTAGAGAAAGAGTTTTGAGTTGTGACTTTTTCCAGAAAATAAATAAAAAGACCATGAATTTGTTGAAAAATATGCAATATCATGAAAAGAAGCATTATGAAGCATAATATTACTGCAATTGACAAATTATGCTTAACTTTCAAAAATAATTCAATTAATCAATGTCTTGGCAAATATTAATCATCAAAAAGATATATACATATTACTTACAAAGGAATAAAAATGTAATTAATAATATTACGTTGTGACTTTTTCTTTTCTAGAAAATACAAAAAAGACCATGAATTTGTTGAAAAATATGCAATATGATAAAGAGAAGCATTATGAAGCATAATATTTCTGCAATTGACAAATTATGCTTAACTTTCAAAAATAATTCAATTAATCAATGTCTTGGCAAATATTAATCATCAAAAAGATATATACATATTACTTACAAAGGAATAAAAATGTAATTAATAATATTGCTTTCCTAAAAATAACCACAGTTAGATCTCTTTATCAAATTAAAACATTCTTAATTGACAAATATTTCTTATGAAACACAAAACTAGATTCAGCCCACATTGAACAACCAACGCTTATTTAATTTAAGAATTACGGATCAATAGTAAATGCATGATTCTCCCCTGCGTCCCAGTGGCAAATAAACAAATCTCTCCGCTTCCATTTTCCATCTAAATTAAATGCATCTCCTTGCAACTCATCACATCTTACATTTGGCAATTAATTAAATTTGTTTCTCATGATTATTTTGAGTTTAATTGACCCATATAGGAACCAGTCCACTGTTTGAATAAGCACTCTTAATTTACATGCATGTTTTTTCTAGTATGTTTCTTCGTTTCATTTTTGTTCTCGTAGTCCGATGGCATAAGTTTATTTAATTGATGTTGAGCCCCCGTATTATCATTATTATTTTAATGAGACCTAGTTCCAAAACGTCTTATTCAATTTAGTCTGCTATGAGTAATACCACCATAATCACTAGTTCATTAAGTATTATTTGGTGAATAAGTCAGATTTTGAAGTAGACTTTTCAATTAGTGACCATATTCAT
>JXSR01S073679.1:18368-36297 GCA_000969725.1 Ophiothrix spiculata
GTTTTGCACTTAAAAAGACCGCCTAAATTATCTTTTATATGTAAATTAATAGATTAAGAGGAGATAACCTTCAGATCACTGGAGCAAGGTAATTGGTTTGTGTCATTATTAAAGAGGTGTTGGCAAGAAATTCAATCCAATATTGATACTTACTCGTTTGACGAGGCATGCTCATTTGGACAGAACTGCTTTCATACCATATTATTCAAATAAGGATATCTTTGCAACGCCTTTATCAATTTTCACCATTCTTTCACCGTTCAAAAGGTTAATCCATGACCTATTTATAAATTAATAATTTTTGTTCAAAATTACTTTTGTTCTTACAATATGGCTTCCATCTAACTATTGCAGTTTTCTTGACTCGCACGGTATATTGCTGTATTACATGTATCAAGTCTAAAGTAACAGATTTCCCTTCAAACACATAATACATATTTCCTGTTCCTGTGATATTTTATCAGTTTTTATCAACAACATTTTTTAATTTTCAGTTAATTATTGTTTACCATTCAATTATCCTGTGACTTCAATATTTGTTTTCAAATTTTTGTTTTGGTTGAATGTGTTGTTGATCAGTAAAGGGAATTTCTGTGTAGTGGGGCTGTGTAGGGTGTGTTGGGGTGTAGTGTGCCTGAAAATGCTCACTTCTGGGGACACATTCCTGTTTCTAACTAGTCAACCAGGGACATCTTCCAACTGGGAGAGACTTCATGTCCAGACTTCTCTTAGGCTAAAAAGCGTAAAACCGGGGTATTCCAACCGGGGACATAACACAGGGGTGTGATGTTGTCCTTTGATGGTCGGCAAAAAATACATTTTTAGCCGCCATTGCTTTCCCCGGATAGGCGATAAAAAAATCAAAGGTCAAGGTTTGTCCCCGCTTTCCACAAAGTTCAGGAAGGGGTGGGTGGGGGGATGGGTGTTTGTGTGTGTGTGTGTGATGGTATCCTTGAAGGTTTGGCGGATAAGGTTTGTAAGGTTTGGCTGCTTTGGGAGTGAGACCTATTATGCTTCATTTCATTAAAGGTATATTAAAAACCGTCGTTGCAGCAAATATAATCAGCTGAATTACAATAATTTTACAATTTTGACACAAAAAACAATCATTATAGCAAAAAAAATGCGCTACAACAAATGTTTGCAAGAAACTTATCTTCACTAATTTATAATTCGGTATTGTTTACACCTTCCAAGAAGTAAATTTGTAATAATAATAATAATAATAACATGTATTTTAAAGCGCCTTACTTTTGAATGATTAAAAACCCAAAGCGCTGTACAAATGGGAATAAACTGATTAAAATATATTTTGAAGACGTTATAATATTTGTTTGTTTTTTCCTTTTAAAAGACTATAAGAAAGATGAAAATATAAAAATCACATATTTCACTTAATTACTATAATCATCAGAAGCTTAAATGAATTTAATCAATTCCTACAGTATTACACAAATTATACATCAAAAATATTATACTAAATATGTACACATTTTAAAGCAAAAATACAAACTACTGCAGAGCAGGAAAGTGATAGACCTGTCTTTGTTCTCATGCAATTGTTTCTTAAATATCTCTTGCACGAGATTAGTGACTTATAAACAAAAATTCCAAACCCATGTACTGTTTTCTATAAACATGTTGACTGTTTTTCTTTCCAGCCCCAGCTGTGCCTAACTCATGTCTACCTCTAGGAATGACTCCAGAGGATAACCAAACTAAACTTGTTCCTGTGCAACCGAGTAAGTTTTAGTGCTATTTCTACTGGTTAGATTGTTCCGAATTGTAACTGTCACTTTTTCATCAATTTATCATTACAGGAGCATGGTCCAATTGCTTAAACTTTTTTTTCAAGAGTTTTGAGATTTTGTTTCCAACATATTGCTCATATTTGTCTTGTAATCCATTTGAAATTTCACAGCTGAGTTATGCTCTGTTTTGGAGATATAAATGAAAATGTGTCTAATTATGGTAACCATAATTTATTTTACACAGTAACGTATTGGCGGCTCTGAAATACAAAAATCATCCATAAAATCAAAAATCTTCTTCAATTTTGATAAGTTATCAATATTAAATAAAAAATACAGGGGATTTATAGTGCGCTATGCCGCCCTGATTTGTAATTCCATATGTAATTCCATGCAGCCTCTGCACACATTACAGGTGTTCGCTGACCACTATGGCCTAGGTAAACTCCCTTCCACACCAAGCATCATTTCAGGTTCTGCGGCAACCTCTTTGGTTACTTAACCTTGATTAACCAAAATATGCACCTTCCCTATCCATATTAAAGTTACACTGGTCACCTACATTTTATATCTTGCACAACTTTATATAAGCAAATCAATCTTGGCATTTGATTGACCAGTGTTCTGATGTCATGAATATTCAATTGTTTTGAGCGTCAGACACATATCATGTGTGGTACATACATTGGTGATTGCACATCTTTCTTGCTAAAAAACTACATTTTGAGATACCTGTGTCTTAAAAATGAGTGACTTATATATATTTTTTCAATTTTGGATTCATTATCAGTACACATAAATCTACTAAATACTTAAATTTTTAGGAAATCTATTGAAATTTGTTTCTCAGAGGAAACCCCTTAAATGTAAAAATCTGGAAAGTGTAATACCACTTGTGACCACTTTGAGTGACACTTATAATCCTGATAATTAGGAAACACACTTTTGGGGATGAAGCACAGTTTGAACATCAGTGTGTTTTTGGTGTATTGCTTGAAAGCAACCCACTGAGAGGAAACCAAGACCAAGACTTTGTTTATTTAATTACCACATGTCATTTCAATTAGCTGGAGTCAGTTTTGCTTGGTGGTTTACTATATTAACTGTTAAACTATATTCCTCTTTAAGAAAACATGTTTTTTTTTTTCAGGTCTAGAGTTGGCTCATCATCTTGTTAGTGTAAGCCTTGCCAAGGACAGAAAGGATGATCTGATCAACACAAATGTAGCAGGATTTATATGCATGTAAGTCTTTCGGTAAATCATGGTTGCTTGTAAAATTTGGACTCAAATAGCATGATCATGATTTAGGCTAAGAAAAAAAAAAGTTTGTCTAAGAAACCTTTTGCAAAAAAGCTATGCGGTATGCGATTTAAAAAAAAATAATTAGGAAATTAGCTATGCAGTATGTGATATTTCTGGGTTTTTTTCTTAACGCTCTAAAACTTTGATCGCCCAAGTTACGTGTGTGAAGTGCCCAGTTTCTAGGTTCAATCTTGCCCGTTTTAACTATGGGAAGTCTTGACAGTTGAAATAAAACATCAAATTCAAGGTAAAATTGCAACAGCAAATGACAGCAATCCGGACGGCGGTTGATTGCTGGATTACTCTCGATAAAAAAAGAGAGAAAGACCAGCGAGTAGCTCTACGCTCTAAATTCATTTTCACATAGAAATGCGCGCGGGTTTCTGAGACAAACCTTGTTTTTTGGCCTTAGGTAAAATTCTCATGAAACAAAACCAGACGACTTGGTGTACAGCATACCGCGCGAGTCAAAAAAACTGCAATAATTTAATGGAAGCCATATTGTAAGAACAAAAGTAATTTTGAACAAATGATATTATTTTCTAAATAGGTCATGGATTAAGCTTTCAAACGGTGGAAGAATGGTGAAAATTGATAAAGGCATTGCAAAGATATCATTATTTGAATAATATGGTATGAAAACAGTTCTGTCCAAATTAGCATGCCTCATCAAATGAGTAAGTACCAATATTGGAGAGAGTTTCTTGCCAACACCTTTTGAATAATAGCACAAACCGATTACTTTGCTCCAGTGATCTGAAGGTTATCTCCTCTTAATCTATTAATTTACAAAGAAAAGATAATTTAGGCGGTCTTTTCAAATGTGTCTGTCTTAGAAGGGAGGGCCTATCAATCAGTCATTGTTCAAAATGTCTCAAGATCAGATCACCAACGAGCAAAGTGCGTGCTCTTAATGCTGAGGTTTATTTTACAACCAAATCTCATGAAGAAGTCAAACGGATATTCCGGGTTGCATTCCCCCAATTGCGTGTACCATGTGCAGCCACCATCTAATAATAGAATTCAAGCGAAATTCAGGCAAGAACAGTCCATAACCTAAATAAAGAGAGATTTGGAAGACCGCGGACAGCAAAAAGCAGGATAAACGTCGACCGCGTTCGTCAGACATTGTCAAGGGATCCAGAAGTGAGCTTGCACAGAAATCCCCTGCCAAATGTGTCCAAGTCCACGTTCAACCGAATATTGAATTTTCAGGGCCACCAAGCTCAAACAGCCCTTTTCAAGACAACCGAAAACAAAAGAGAAAAAGATGTCAGAATTGTGTCCTCCATAAATAAAACATATGCACGACAGTTGGACAGAACCGTTTTTATACCGTCCTATTCAAACAAGTGTATCTCTATGACGCCTTTATCAATTTTCTCCATTCTTTCACCATTTTAAAGGTCAATCTATGATCTATTAAGATATATACATTTTATGTTCATGATATCTCTTGTTCTTGAAATATGGCTTTTATTTAACTATTGCAGTTTTTTTTGACTCACTCGGTATATGTGACTGATAACAAAACTGCCTGCATTGAAATAGCTCAGCTGGTATGTGATAATTAGGGTAAATATTTATCATTTATGGATACATTGGTGGCAGCAAGGGTCTATTTTTTAACAGTGCTACTCGATGAATATTATTAATGTAAAGAATATTTAGAGATGGCCTATGTGCTTTACCTTAGCAAGACATAACACTAGAAACAGATTATCATGGTACAGTCCTATTATCAAATTGTTATTTTTGGTTAATGATTGTATTTTAGAATTAAAGAATTGATTTTTGGGACATTTAAATGCTTTGATATTATACTACATTAAAAGGTGCTTCCAAAAATCAAACTTATGGTAAGACTTGATCCACATAACTAATGATGAGAAGTTACAAAAAATAAAGATAAACTCCTGGGAATCAACTGCTCAACAAATGTTGTTACTGTTAGTGGATCACGTCTTAATGTGGATTTTTAGTATTGTGCGCTTTAAGTAGGCAATTCTGTCAATGGACCTTGTTTTATATTGCATTAAATCTTGTTAAAAGATCGTTACAACTGTTTCCAATTGACTGTTTATTGTAATTTCTATGCATTATAAACAGTTACTCTCTTTTTAACCTTCAGCACTGATGTGATCATCTTTAAGATAGTAAGTCTAAATATTTTAATTTGTTTCTTTTTTTTTACAGAACCAGTGTAGACATGGAAAGACGGCAGTTTACAGTACTCTCACCCGCTCCACGGCCGTTGCCAAGGAAATATTTAATATTAAGCGAAATACAATTCATGGACATCAAATAGATGAAATATCAAGAATGGTTTTTATATTTTTATGCAATAAGGTCTTATCTCGGGACTCTCATCATCAAGTTTTCTTCAACTGAAGACCTGGTCCACTTTTGCTCCTGAAATTTTTGCGACGTATTCCCTGATGCATTGTCAAAGTATTGGGATCTTGAACAGGCATCGGGAGTTTATGCTTGAACTTGAATATGTCAAAATGTTCTCAAAGGTTTTTAGGCAATTTTTTGTACTTTTTAACCACCACAATTATATTTTTTGCCACAAATTTTAGCTGTAGGGGTTCTTGTTGGAGAGAGTTTCAGGTGATTTTTTTGGGTGTGGGTGGGTTTGGGTTGGGATGCTTGGCTCATGGGGGGTAATAGAATGGGATGATCATACCCTTTGGCCAATATTCCTCAACATTTTACTGAACCCACTTTGATTTTTACATCAAAGTTTTGCCAAACTATCGCCACAATGTCGACATGATCAAACTATCGCCACAATGTCGACATGATGGAGCATCGATTATGTTTTCTTGAACTCTTATAATTTTGAGTTCATAGTGAGAAGTTAGAAATCTTGATATTTCTTGCGATCTAGGCATTTTCATCCTCCTTAATACCTTTTCTCAAAGTCAACATCTTCCATCAACAATGCTTTCAAGAACCTTTTAAGATGCTCTCGCATTGTCACAATAGGGTCGGCCGGGTTAATAATAATAAAAATAATAAGGGAAACTCTTATAATTTTATAAGAGTTTATACCAATCAAACAATTTTTTTTAGGCCTAAGCACTGCGAATGCACAACAATGCGCATCATGAATACTTTCGCCAATGGATCAGGAACTCATTGCCAAAACATTTCTCTTGTTTGTTTGGAAAAGAGGTTGATGAACAATTCCTGACATCGCTAAAACATTGTCAAGACATGATGTTTTCTTATTTGCTGTGCATCAATGATGCTTTTATGATTCACTCATAAGGCATCAGAAATATATTGTGAATGCATCGAGAGCGTAGTGGAACCAATCCCTGAGTGAGTGCTAATCATGGGTCATTTTGCTGCCCATATCTCGTAGAAGACAGTAGATATATGTGATGACTCACATCGAAAAGGGGGACTTTGCGACAGAACACTTTTCGAGAAACTGGTGAAAATAGGCAGCAAAAAATAAAGAAAATAATAAGAATTTCCAGCAGATTTTCTGTTGTAAAATTTGATTGCCTTGATCAATTTTAACAAGTAAGGTGTCATTTTAAAGCTTAGAACATGTTTTAACGGATGAAATGATAAAACCAAATTGATATCATCTGCAAAGTCCCCTCTTTCGGGGTGAGCCATCACCATCCATGAAAACAGGGACACTGCAAGTATTATATAAGAAAATATTTAAATGATAAATTCATTTGACTGACCCAAGAGCTACTTACTTGGAATATTCAGATGAATTTATCATTTATTTATTCTACCGAATCTGTTCAAAGATACAAAAATATTTGTTGGGAAAAAGCAATTCAATCTGCCTGACTAAAAGAAGCAGCATAAATGTATGGGATGATAGTATAATGACCATTTAAAGTAATTTGCACCACTGCCAGCCTCATTTAGGACCTCCACTTCGAGTCTGGTGGGCGGTGTGTGTTGTGTCCTTGAGCAAGATACTTACCTCATTGTGCTCCTCTCCACTCAGGTGTCAAATGGGTACTGGCTTTCTTCAATGCTGGGAAGGTAACAGACTCGCGGGGAAGGAGGTGTAGCAATTCCCTCACCGCAAATATAACAATATGTGGAGTCTGGCCCAATCGCTTCGAAATAGAGATGGGCACTCCAACCTGTGAAATACAGGCCGTCCCCTTTAGGCCTACCTTTTTTTTACCTATCACACGGTGGATTTGACAAATCTTAATTGCTTTATTCTTATACTACAAATTGAATCATCAGGAATTTTATACAGTATATATTTCAATGCTGCAACATCAATATGAGCATAAGCTGATAGAATAACAGTGAGAAAGAGAGCATTTCACTTCACCACTGTAACAGGCTTGCCAACCGTTCCGCATTTTGCGGGACAGTACAGCATTTGAGACTTTAAAAAACCCAAAATGCAGGACGTAGATAAGGATTTAACAAATTCTTGTTGGTAGTAAAGCTATTTTGAATTAGGAATTCAAACATTTTACAGAGCGGTTCTTCACAAATGAACAGCGATGCATCTATTTGTTTTCAAATCTTTATCCTGAGAGGGATATGATTCCATGATTGTTAGCAATTAATTAGTACATCTTTTGATACAAGTTTTTTGCTTCATGTCTGTAGTAGTAAACAGTAAAAAGCTTCATTTAAGCCATACCTTTATATTGTAAGAAAATGGGAAAGAATATCCCAGAGCTTCCACACCATTTGACATAAAACTTGTCAGGTACCTCAACTCAACCTTTGTACAAGAGAAAATGGTAATGATGTTTTTCAACTTTGTAAAACAAAATAATTTATGTAACTTTATGGAACTGTACAATTTGATTAAAAAAACTGCCACATGGTGAAATGAATATGTTGATGATTTTGATACGTCTCCATAAGGCCCAAAAAAAATTGTTGTGTTGCCCTCAGCGACCTACCCTATTAAAAAAAAAAAAAATTAGGGTCGGGAAAGCACCCAATTTTGCTCATATTGGGTGTTTTTTGAGAAAATATTTTGAAAATAGTGGAAAATGCACCCAAATTTCATAATTTAAAAAAAATTATTAACAAAAAAAAAATTCTGACCAATGGACACATTTTTTTCAGAAATTCCACCAGAGGGCAACACAACAAAAAATTTTCTTGGCATAATGTCAATTAAAAATTATTATTGTACTGGTGGAGACCTATGAATTGGGTCACTCGTAGGGTTCATCAAGTGATTGTCGCCTTAGTAATGTTGTGATCTGGGAAAACAAAACTTGTGAAAGCTACAGGTAATTATGATCTGTCTTTACAATGTTATATGAGGCTGTCCATTTCGAGCCTCCAGTAAAGTTGTAGTCTTTGTTAAAGACCCTTGGTAATGTCCACAGACCAATGAGCGCCTTTGGCACGAGTTATTTAAGCAGGTGCTAACCAGCGACCTAGGGAGCGCAGCAACTTATTTTCTTTTTATAGCATGATTAGTGGGTTGGAGTTAGTTTGTTTCACTAGTACAGTTTCTTGGTCTGTAACACAGACTAGTAAAGTTGGCATTTTGATTTTGAACTGCAGTTCAAAATACATACAAAAGGTGTATTCTGATAAAATTGTGATTTTTGCAGATTTGAAGCATTCATGCCTTTCTTAAATTCGTAGCAAATATCAGCTTTCAATTCAAGTTCAAAACATAAGAAAACTATCATTTTAATGCAGCTGTTTTGGAAATGTGCATAATGCAAAAACTTTAATGTATGATTTCTTGGGTTTTAGGTATTCTGGGATGTCATTTTTTAAAGAATCGTAACTCTAGTTCTTTGTGTTTATGAATTTGAAACAAGTGCCATTTTAAAGCTGAAGATGTGTTCTTTTTGATTCTGCAAAAAGCAAGTTTGACCAGGGGCTGACTTAACTGGAGGTTTATGGTAGATGGTCAGACGTAAACTGGTAATGACCTTTTAGATAAGTACAAATATTGTTCACCATGATTTGATGGGATTTTAAAGTGATGCAATCTTGAAAAGTTAGTCACATTGGAAAAGCTATGTCTTCCTTATGTCTCTATTATACAAATATTAACTGCTTTGAGGGACATCGTTAAAATCATTTCCCTGATTTGCCCGAAGCAAAGCTGAGGGCATATAAATGCTTTTTAGATCACCAAAGGAAAATAATTTTAACCATACCTCAAACAAAAAGCAGTCAGTATTGTTTTATATGCCAAATAAATCCATTTTTGTCTTAGTGGTTCAAATATTTAAGCACTGGAAAATGCCTCATAAGGATTTATGATATTTATTTCTTTTTTCAATGCTTACCATGTCGTGTTGTTCATACCAGATAACTATCTTATCTATAGCGCATGTTCGACCACAAATGCTTGTAGTGACAAATTTGCCCCAGGTTAGTAAATTTGTAGGGCCTAGATAAGTCCATGCTCCCAATTAAAAAAAATAGAGGACATGAATCCATATATGAGGTATATAAATTCGTCATGTGAGTGCAAGAAAGTCGTATCTGCAATGGCTGCCCTACGTTATATTTATCTTACAACTGGTCACAAGAATGTGAAAAATCCTTCATAATTTCACTGTCTTATGTCAGTGGTTCTTGAAATGGTTCTTCAGGTGATGGTTCTCGGTGTCACCTGAAGAACCATTTCATGAACCACTGACCCAAGACTGGAGATTATACAGGTTGCAATCCAAATTCATGACAAATGGCAGCTATTGCAGATACAACTTTCTTGCACTCACATGACAAATTGTTATGTAACCTGGTGAAAACCTTTCAATGAGTAACAGGTTGCTATATGATTGGTTTTCCTAGAAATGTTATGGTCTGTGAAAACATTTCACGTGGTGAAACGTACTTGCTACTAGTTCCGGATCATAAGATTCCTGGTGAATGTAATCGTGCAATGGACATCATAACGAGATGTATAACTGATATCAATATCTGGATGTTACAAAACAAATTACAACTAAACCAAGATAAAACCGAGTTTTTTGTTGTCGCTAGCCCAAGGGCTCCTAGCGCAGTCTTTGATATTGAACTTGAACTAGATGGTATGACTATCAAACCATCCACCTCAGTCTTGGGGTGACCTTTGATGCCAGTATGAATATGTCTCTTCATATCAGTATGCTTTGTAGAACTGTTAATTATCAAATTCGTAATTTGTGGCGAATACGCCGTTTCATTACCCAGGATGCTTGTACAACCATGCTGTTCGAGCACTCATCCTATCCCGCCTAGATTATGCCAATTCATTGTTGTACGGTGCTCGTGAATCAGATCTTAAACGGCTGCAACGCCTGCAAAATAAGGCAGCCAGGCTAGTCTATGGCTGCGGATGGGATGTGTGCTCGGATGGACTGTTGCATTCACTACACTGGCTCAAAATCAAGGAACGTATATATTTCAAACTGATGCTGTATGTTTTTAAATGTTTAAATGATGTCGCTCCATCGTATCTCGGTGATCTTATTACATTGTTGAGCGATACTGTTCAAGCACCGATTGGGAATAGGCGTGAACTCCGCTCCTCATCCGATAACACCAGGCTCTATGTTCCTCGCTCAGTTAAGAGCGCTGGCGACCATTCTTTTTTAATTGCAGCCCCACAGCTATGGAATGTGTTGCCTATTCGGATCAGGGAGGTGGTGTCTTTGCCTATTTTCAAACGGTTGCTGAAAACTCATTTATTCAAGTGATTGTTTTTGTTTTTGGCTTCATTTTTGCATTATGTTGTTTTTGTAAGGCGCTGTGTTTTTGTTAGAGCGCCATATAAGTGCAGATTATTATTATTATTATTATTAAAGGTCGTAATTTATTCAGGGTAAATTAATTCCTTTACCGTAAAGGAATTCCTATACTGTAGAGTAAATGAATTCATTTTACTCTTAACTTTAACTCGATTTTTAGAGCAAACTATGATGATTGTAAATTTCATTACAATATTTTACGATAGATCCCATTCAAAAAGGAAATGCTCTAAAATGTTCTCCGATGTTCATAGATTGTTCTAAAAATTGATTTTAAGTTTAAGAGTATAGGAATTCCTTTAAAGAAAAAAAAAAAAAAAAAAAGATTCTTAAGGCTGATAGCCAAGGATAACCCAAGAAAGCCTCTAATGAATCTTATTTTCATTGGGGTCCTAGATCTTTCTTTTAATATTCAGTTTTAGTGCAGAAGGAAAACCGGAGAAAAACCAGCGGAAGCGAGCGTGGACTGAAAACCAAATGCACATAAAGTGCCGGGCGTGGGACTCGAACCCGGGACCTCATTAGTGCAAAGCGAGGGAAATACCGCTACACTAACCCGAGGGGAAGCGGGTAAATTTTGTGGTGAATTCATTTACCGTGAATTAATTACAACCTTTACCGAACTGACTTGTTTTGATATATCTGTACAATGTTATGTGACCTGGTAGAGACCTATGAAAATAAATAACATGTAGGTTTTACACCATGTTTCTGGGCAAAATGTAAACATCTAAATCTCTGACATTGCAGATATGTAATTAAAATGCCATGTTTTTTATTTGTCAATATAAAAACTGATTTACAATTTACTAGGTTTATATATTTGTCAATTTCTAGATTGGTTTTCTTTATTTAAGGGCACAGTTAACCCCTCATTTTCTAAAATATTTTACGCTTTGTAACTCAGCAACCGATAAGTAAATCCATATAAAAGTAAAAGTTTTGGACCAAAATGTATGATTTTGGCCCAAGGTCCAAAATACTCTTGTTCTTGGACCATTAATTTGTAAACAACCTAACTAAATTTTGAAAAAATAAAAGTTGGACCTCAAATGCTTTTTAGAATCTAGATACACATATCCATATCCAGGACCACATTTCTCAAATTTTTGATTTTTACCTTATTTTTTTTTTTGAAATATGGCCAAAAATAGGCCAAAAATGACACAAAAAAAATCATTTTGGGCCAATTTTTAACCTATTTTTGGCAATATTTCAAAAAGTAAGTCAAGAAAAAAAATTGAGAAATGCGTTCCTAGACACATGTTTTTAGATTCTAAAAAGCATTTGAGGTCCAACTTTTATTTTTTCAAAATTTAGTTAGGTTGTTTACAAATTAATGGTCTTAGAACAAGGGTTTTTTTGACCTTGGTCCAAAATCATAAATTTTGGTCTAAAAGTGACCTAACCATCAACTTCTACATGAAAATCCACATCTAGAAATGTATACTGTTTATATGGATTTTCTTATCGGTTGCTGAGCATAGAATATTTCAGAAAATAAGGGGTTAATTGTGCTCTTTTTAGTCATTCTTTACAATCTAGTAGTAATCAAACAACAACACGAAACTCAGGAGGTTGAAAAGTTGGACACACACCCAGGGGGATTGCGACTCACACATATTGAAGGTGCAAGTATGTGCCTCAGCCAATACCTCCTTTCCAGGCCACCTCGTCCAATCCCCATGACCGGCATTTCAAGTTTGCTTAGTTCCAAAGACCCCCACTTGCAATAGGAGTTTTTCAACAAATGTGATTTTGAAGCTTATTAATCTCTCTCTCACACGGTTATTTTTTGTGAAATAAGATGTAAGACATTAACAGAAGTCCTATGGCAAACCTGTGTGGGACATACCAAGATATATGTGAGCCCCCTCCCCCAGAGTGCTCCTCCACCTCCCCGGAACAGGTACATGCAACTGCTGATAATGCACTTTATCATTTAGTAGACATGAATACTGAAAGCTGATTGGTTAACAGCCACATAATATTATACTGGTATTGCATAATTACAATAACTCTTAACATATTATGTTATCTGGATATATTGCAAATGCTCATTTCAATCTTTTTATGCTCTTTTTTCTTTAATGCAATATACATGTATTCTGTATTGCGTGGATATTACCTTAAATGATCTTTTGCAATATATTCTGTATTGCGTGGTGCAACAAACAGCTGTATTGCGTAGACTGCAATAACTCAACATTTTTTTGATTTATCATATAAGTGGTGCTCTGGCAAAATGAGTGGAAAGTTGCGATTGAAGATTTTGAATAAATGGCTGCTAAAGTAAAAATATGGTGAAAAGATCAAATTTCGTTTTTTGACATAAAATTGTTTGACATAAAACGCATTAATACATAAGTGTGAAACTAAACCTCGCTAGTGAAGGTCAATTTTACTGGGAAGTGCAATTATTCACGGGTAATTGATCGCGTTTTGCTATCATACACTATTATAGTAATCAGTAACTTTAAAATCGATTTACGACAAATTTTTACTGCCAGTTTTTGAATAGACCGCCTTGAATTTCGATCTCTAAATGAAGATTGAAGAAAGAAAGTATGACATATTATATATCATTCGAAAGCTGAGATTATAGAGAATTAAAATATGCCATAAACTCAATTTTGAAAATTGCAACTTTCCGCTCATTTTGCCAGAGCACCACTCATATATAGGTATTCATATCTACCAAGTGATAAATTTTTTGCCCCCTGTTTGTTCCTATGCAATATTATGGAAGTTATCTATGGTTGGGTGCTGTATCACATTTGGCCTTCGGTCTCATGTGATACAGCACCCAACCATAGATATCTATCCATATTGCGTGAACAAAGAGGGAGTAACTAATAATGTTATGAATATAATGCAATTATTGGTATTAAATATAATGGTAATTATTTCAATCAATTGGTATATTTTGCATAGTATTTATCCTAAAAGTTTGTTCTTTTGGCATGCAATTTTAATGATGACAAATTTTTCAAAAATCATAATTTATCATTTACTGTTATATTTAAGAATTTAAACAGTCGCAAGTATCCATGAGCATTTGAATACAATTATATTATGGAGTATTATAATCAAGTTTTTACCTTGATTTTTTAAAGTATGCCTTTTTAACCTTAGTTCTCATCTATGAGTTACAGTCAGAAGTGATATTGTGTGTTCCCATGCTTGCCCCCGGGCCTTGTCACATATTGGACCAATGTACTTGGCCACACCATGTATATGGTGATGTTCATTTGTATTTGTTAGAAGCAATTTGTTATCCATGTGATTTAGTAAGTTAGCATACCTTTAGTTTATAGACACTTATTGAACATTTTGAAAACTGTTCAATATACTAAACTTATGCTAACAGATACTGTATAGACAACAAATTGAACAGACTCCTAATGAACATAATATACATGTAAGCATGGTCTAAAGCAATAGTAAATGTTGTCAGATTTATGCTGGCCCAATACATTGCATGTGAAAGAAATGTATTGAAAGTGCTTGGAATGAATAAAACACCTGGGGGTACTCCAAGTATAATGTTGCAGGTATAGCATGACCACGGTTTTTCAAAACACCCCCTAAAGAGTGGAGGGTTCTGAAGCCAAAATATACCCTTTCCCCTATTCCCAAACTAAAAAGGAATTTTGTTTATACCGTTTTCACACTAGGTTTTGAAAAAGTACCCCATTTCTTGAAAATATCTGTTTTTGATACCCTAAACAGTGTCACCTGATTCACCCTTTAGTCCTCAAAAACAACCCTAATTCACCTTTTTCTTGGTCATGCTATGCCTGCAATGTTATACTTGAGTGCCCTCCTCCCCGGATAAAACACCATGGATTTTTTAGAAGTAAATTATGGTAAAATGTGAGTATACACAAAGAATTCATGTATAGAAAAAGTTGCAGATGGTAGTTGGATCAGTGGTTTTGAGAACTGATGTCCTACAATTACATGCAAGTGGCTGGGAAATTTACATATTTATCAACATTTAAGTAAAATAGGCCTACCTCTTTCTTATTTTCACCATGATCTTTGCCTATGGAAGGAGACATTGTATCGACAATGTGTGTGGCTGATTAAAGTAGAGAATGACAGTTGTAATTTTGTGAATCCTTGTTTCTTTTCTGTAAAGTAAACCATTCAAACCTACCAACTGTCCCTTATTTTGAGGGACAATCCGTCATTCTGATAATAATAAAAGTCCTGGAATCTGAGGTGTCCCTCATTTTGTCATTGTACTAACTGTGTTTTGCTATGCATGCCATTGTGATGTCCCTCATTCCAAAGTGGATGTCCCACATTCTGGGATTTAGGTGTTGGCAGGTCTGAAACATTTCTTGTCATACATGTATAAGGCTGCGATTACATAGAAGTATATGCACAGGTATATGGTATACGTTATCCGCTATACGCTCCTGGGGAGGCACCTATGTGTTTAGTGATGAGGATAATCCCTGTCAGATTCAAATATGATGTGCCTCCCCTTGGAGTGTGTAGCAAATACTATGTGATCGCAGCCTTAGACCTATACGGTTCGCTATACGATATTCAGTTGGCTATATCTTATACAGGGTGGATCAAAAAAACTTAGAGCCCAAGTTCAAGGTCACATTTCAGAGAGTAATTGTACCTCAATCAACTTTAATTTGCATAGGAATCATTGTTAAGTTTGCATCATCAGGTCTTAAGATACATCTTTTTATGTAAACCGTCCTTCAAATTGGCTTGTCCAAGAAAGCTTTTCTTTGTTTTTGTCTACGCATGCTTATCTGATGAAAGTGATTGATCATCAATTTTGAATTGAATGATGTACCTGAACAT
The DNA here is from genome assembly GCA_000969725.1 of Ophiothrix spiculata. Lineage (NCBI taxonomy): Eukaryota > Metazoa > Echinodermata > Ophiuroidea > Amphilepidida > Ophiotrichidae > Ophiothrix > Ophiothrix spiculata. The sequence goes on from JXSR01S073679.1 coordinate 33,984, forward strand.
AGCTTCAGATAATGGAGCCTAAGTTTCGGCAATGTTAAGGTCAGATTACAGGTTCATACAAGAGGCCTCTGAACTCCAGCTCACGTAATTTTGATTGTTTGTATGTGTTTTTGTGTGTGGTTTTTTTTTTTGTCTTCTTCAGTAAATGTTTTCCAACAGAGTGGTTGGACTAAGTCGCTCAATCGTTGTCAGATAGCTTTCAGGTCCTTAGATGCTGTAAAGTGACAAAATTACATTGAAAGATCAACTAGGAAAATGTCTTGAAAACGCCTTCAATTCAAGCAGAGAACGCCCATAACCATGGTAACACAACATGCAGTGCAGTACGTGCAGGTTTGAGTACTTAAATTGATTACACATCAATGTTGTGCAATCCATTGAAAGGTTTAAGTCAGAAGGAGAGAGAAGCAATCGTGGACAAGCCACTTTGAAGCAATATTTTAATAATGGGCTGTATCTTAAAAACCAATGATCAAAACTTGAACAAAAATGCAGGTTTAAAACCTATCCCACATGATGCCTTTGCCAACTGAGGGTGGAAGAGGTACAATTGCTAAGTAAAAATTACTTTGAACTTGGGTTTTGAGTGTTTTGAACCACCCTGTATAGGCACGTCGAGCTATACATTTTTTTCGATTAGTTCCCTCTTATGTGACCCGGTATACGCATCAAATTAATGTGTTAGATTGAAAATATACGCATGTCCAAGTGAAATCGTGCACCGTATACCCAAATAGTACATACTTCTGTGTGATCGAAGCCTTATAATACTTGTCTCAGTTTGTGACAGAAAATCTCCTCCTCCCTCGTTCATTCATCTATTGCATTTGAGCAAGTTTATTCATTTCAATTTGTCATGCATCCCCATACTTTCTAAATATAAAAACTTGAGTGAAAAAACGAGTATTACCACTATTTTACTGGTTCTACTAAATATTCACTCAAAAAGGAGTGACGTTCACACTCTGAGCGAGTGAATGTCCACTCTTTCAAGAGATAAATGGAGGACTGTACATTTTCGACCCAGTGGTGTTCACTCTCACCGTCATTTTTGGAGTGAAAGTCCAGTTATTTCTCTCTGTTTTCGGAGTGGATGGTGGTGGGGGCCGGGCACTCAAATATAATGTTGCAGGCATAGCGTGACCAAGCATCTGATTTTTTTATTTTTTTTTCCTAGAAAGTCTCAAAAATGGTGTTGGCCAAATTTGGGTGAACCAGGCCTGTAACCAGAAGTTCAAAAGAGGGGGTACTCAAAAGACTTGTTGACCAAAAAGTTTGGCTCATTCTACAAATAACAGGCAAAATGAAAAAGGGAGAGATATAAGGAAACAGTTTGTATCATGTTGCAAGTGCGGGGGAGGGGGTTACCAGAATAACCGCATTTCGCGCCTTGTTTATTTTTATATTTTGAAAATAAAAGTAATGTAGATTTTTCAACAGCACTTGTCAACTTTTTGTGCCAGAAAATCTCCTCGCTCATTCATTTATCTATTGCATTTGAGCAAGTTTATTCATTTCAATTTGCCATGCATCCCTAATACTTTCTATATGTAAAAAGAGTGAAAAAAAACAACAACAACGAATGAATCCCAATATTATCACCATTTTACTGGTTCTACTAAATATTCACTCAAAAAGGAGACGTCGACACTCAGCGAGTGAATGTTCACTCTTTAAAGAGATAAATAGAGGACAATACATTTTCGAGTGGTGTTCACTCTCACTCTTTTTTCATTTTTTTTGGAGCGAAAGTTCATTCACCCCCCCCCTCTTTTTCGAGTGGATGGTGGGGGGGGGGCACTCAAATATAATGTTGCAGGCACTAGTAGAGTGACCAATAAAAGGGTGAACTTTAGGATTGTTTTTGAGGACCAGGTGGGTTGACACCGTACAGGGTATCAAAAAACAACAACTTTGGGGCAATTTTCAAGGAATAGGGTCCCCAGGGTACTTTTTGTGAGAACAGTATCGATAAAATCACGATTTAGGATGTGAATAGGGAAAAAGGGTAGGGGAAGGTGGGGTGGGTTGGCCCACCACGAGTTTCTGCTCACGTGACCTAGGGAGAATTATGTTACTGGTGATTTTTGGTCATATATAATGCATCAAATTTACCATAAAATTTACAAAACCCAGCTCATCTCTTTGTGCGAGTTATCAGTAAAACGAGTTTTTTAGTTACCTAAGTAAACTTTTTTAGCAAACGTAATTTTGTACTAGTGTCAAGATATTACTTCGCTGGTCCAAGTTTTTATTATTGATTACGAGCTATGGTACATGTCCAACATGTCATGGGATCAAATCCACTTTATCC
>JXSR01S073679.1:41031-51829 GCA_000969725.1 Ophiothrix spiculata
ATATGTATCGTAAGCGCCTTTTAATGTTGTATGTTGATGGACTGAATAAATATGAAATGAAATGAAATGAAATGACCAATTAGAAATTAATTGTTATGTGTGTAACAAGCTTACACTAACAATTTTGATGGGATTACTGAGTACTTTCTCGAGCAACTGAGTACAGGTTTAAACTAGACCAAAACGACAGCCATTACAATTTACGGTTTGACAGTTCTTCCAATACAAGACATGCATTAACTTAGCAGGTGATTTTTTACCATCCCTTTTTTGTTAGATTACTCATGTAGGCCTATAAGGCCGAGTTAAAAAATAAACATGTTTCTCGTCCCCTCCCACATCGTTTTTTAAGGATTTTGAAAAATATTTTTTATTTTTTGTATTTCATGCATAACTTATTTGTAAAAAAGGTTTGAAAGGTTTTAAGTCTATGCAATAGATTTGTTTCAGTTCAATAAGCATTTTAAAGCATATTTTGTTTTGATCAACCCTCCAGTATGTCCAAAACTCAAAAATAAAAAAGGCCTCCTCTTCTGCCAATAAATACATCTGGTATCGAAACACTTGGTGAGAATGGGCTATTAATGGGCGATTTTGCATTGCCATTGAAATAAAAAATAAAAAATAAAAAGTACCTCTTCCTCCTTTTTTTCGGAAACCCGGACGAGAAACATGTTTTATTTTTTACTTGGCCTAATATTGTATGAATATTTTAGTGTTTGTTGATTGAAAAAAATCAAAATGTGTACATCATGCGCTTTTAATTTTAGGTGTCTGTTTACATTTAAAAATGATCATGAATTTTCACAAGTTCTTTTTTTACTCGCACATTTATTTAGCACAGTTTTCACGAGCCACGTTTGCACTGCACTCTGTTTGACTATACTCTACCAAAGAGGAATGAACTTGATGGAAAATAGATAGATAGTTCACGATGTTTGATAAACTCCTTGACTACCATGGCCTACGACTTTATAGTCGAAGAGGAGAATCTCCAACGAGCCCTATTTAACAAGTTTGTTCAACCCACCGGGTAACCGCAAGAAACCACTTTTGGTACTTAGCATAGACACCCTAGTTTACTTCTAGGGGGTAGTCAAAATTTGTTCATGCAAGAATTATTAGTTAGAGGGCGGTCTTTAAGATAAGTACATATTTTACTAGATATCAAGCCCTTCTATATAAAGTGTTTTTTTTTTAAACAAACATTTTAAATTAATGAATTTTTTATCACCTATTATTTCTATGCCTTTCAAGAAACATTGTGTAGGTGTAAAAATGTAATAATTCGGATATTTAATCTCAAAATGGCTGCCATGAATATTGAAACTCGTATTTTAGATTTTTGGAAACTTATTGTTTTATTTTCTATGCTTTCACTTTAAATATAAATAATTTTAGTCTGTAAGATATAAATAGAGACCCAGTAGATGCCATAACAAAACTTAAAACATACTGTGAAGAACCATGTTTATCATAGGGGGCGTTCTTGTGATGGCCTAATATCCTGAAATAAGACCAGAATTTGCACAATTTTGTTAGCCAGTTAACTTTATTCATTATAAACGCTGTCAAATTAATGACTATTACTATTTTAAATAAACGCTGTCAAATTAATGACTATTACTATTTTAAATCATAATAGAAAGAGCAGTCACAGTATTTTTCTTATCTCAACATGCCCCCCCCCCAAAAAAAAAAAAAAAATAAATAAATAAATAAATAAATAAAAAATATCTAGATTTATTTTTCTGGTAAGTTATGTGATACTAGTAGTATATATTAATTGAACATGATTAAGCAATATTAAACTCACAAATGTTGAGATATTTGTATACAAATTGTCCGTAATTATATGCTTAGTACCTTATTACCTAAAAATAGGAAACATCGGGCTTCAAATTGATGGAATGAGGCTAATTTAAGAGAGTCAAACAGAGTGACGCAACAATATTTTAAGGATGGACTAGAGTTAATATTGTATGCGATAGCTATTTGGAACCCGAACTATCAATTAAGGCCGCAAAGAGAGATCGCCGAGAGGAGTTAAGATACAAAACTTATTGACTCAAAGCAATGGACACAATACATGTATATTCCTAGCCCAAAGAACTTCCTTGTTTTAACTTCACACTCAGCAGTGACTGGAAGTAGATCAGCACAACCATGGAAGTTCATGCAAAGCCCCGTTGTTGGTTTCAGATCATGAAGAAGCTGATATCACATGGCTCCTTCTTCATGAGTTGCACGCATGTCATACCCGCGATAGAGTTGTCATTCTCCAGATTCTGATATGGGTATACTGTGATATAACATTTCAACATCTCCAGTGCCCAAACTCTGGATGTCTACTGGCACATGGAGTTTGGCTTTATTAATTTACGCAATCTCTTTTCATCGTGGGTAAGATTCAAGTATTGAATTACTTGGAATTATGCAATTACGTGATTTGGCCCACAAGCATTTTCTATGGCATTAAAAATCAAGAATAAACCTAAAACCTGTAGATGTAAATGGTATGTGTCCAACCTCTACTAATTAGGAAGCTCTGAAGAATAACATATATGTCAACCTAATAATGAAGCTGGGTATTGGCTATTCTATCAGAAGCAAAAACGAAATGACACCTACATCTGACAGCTTTTTCCATCATATTAAATATCCCAACTTCAAAAGGGGCCCTTATAAGACACAAATTCATTTGCCGTCACCAATCAATGGATGGGAGTTGCGGACTGGAACACTCTAACCAGTCTTTATGATTAAGAGCCGGTGTAATGAAATACAGCGTCCGTGTGACTGAAATATCCTAGCTAATATTAAATTGTGTAGAACGTACTTGTACATGTGCGATCAATAAATCATCGATTGCGACTTATTCCGTGTAGTTCAATTAGACCCGGACTTCTGGTTATGGGGGACACTCAGTCTCTTTACACCGGCATTAACTAGACTTGTTGAACTTACATGATGGGTTGGAAATCATTTTGTTCTAGGGCCATCTGTATTTGTAATATGAAACTTGCCCATCTACAAATCTCGCATGGAAGCTGATGTCAAAGATTAACCTTCATGTTTATTTTGTATTTTGACAAAAAGTTTTTTATAACTTTATCCGCAACCCATTGTTTATATTTCGCTTTCCTTGCTACTTAAAAAAAGTGTGTTTCGTGTGATCAATTGTCTTTAGCTTGCTTCCAACACTTCCTCTTAAAATCTCAGCCAACATGGCCAGAGGGAAACCTCTGCCAGCAATTTTAATACATATCTAAAGTCTTTATTTATCAAAACTATATTTGTTACCCTTTTTCTTCTTAGTAGTACATGTTACAAGAAAATTTACGATTGGCTGTTATATTTATTAATTGATTCCAATAATACCTATACTTAGTAATCCTTCCCCCTTTTTATTGATGATGGTCAGTCGAACAGTGTAAAAAAACCACAGGGATTTTTAACTAGTACATGAATATTGAATGTCATGAACTTCTTGGAATGTAATTTGTCATAATATGCAATCATGTAACTTTGCTGAATTTAATCGTGTGGTAATTAAAGCCAAGTTTATGAATTTTACGACAAAATGTTGTTGTCGTATAATTTGACTCATTGAATATTACTAGCTGATGATACTGGTCCTTTCTTACAAAACAAGGCTGTTATTCACTATATCAAGAGAGACGTCGTTCTTATTGTTCCTGGACATATGCTATTTTAAAACCTTATTCACCATTTTAGTAATCATTCTGTATCGCTAAAAACTATACAAAACATTTATTACATTACAATCCGTTCTAAATATGTGAAGAAATAGCATTTTAACCATATCTCCGCATATTAAGATAGCGCCCTCAAGCAAAACTTCTACGAAATTATAATGTCCACTACCCCTCAAGAAGTGATCCTTGGGGCCGTAACTAACTTTAAGGATGCTCCCATGCGGTTACCCTGTCGATTGAACCAAAACAAGCATTTTTAACCATATTTATGCCTATGTAGAAAGCGCCCCAAAAGCAAATATTCTAGGGGATTAGAATTTCGACTACCCCCTAAGAAGTGATCCTTGGGGTCTGTAGTATCATTTAATGATACTCCCATGCGGTTACCCTGTGGGTTGAACAAAAGTTTTTTCCACTCCTCTTCCTCCTCGTCTATTAGCAATTTACTAAGGTGTGCAAGAGCATGCACATTTCCCACATTTTTCGTGATGCGAGTTGTTCAAAATGAGACAAGTTAAAAAAATTGAATCATATGGACTGACAAGTCAGTCTAGGTTTAAACCTTTTAACACCCCATAAACATGTCTATTTTTGGTCAGGTATTTATTGAATCTTTGCTCGAGAAACACAAGCCAAAAAACTTCAATACCACTGCCAGAAATTTCAGGTTTAATCAATTGAAACTGTTCTTAAATTAGTTGGCATTCTTTGCGCTCGAAGCATATTCCAAGTATCCACAATCCTTTGTGATAAGAAGTATTTCCTCAAATATGCAAACCCTTTGTGAGCACTTTCTTGTAGATCTTTAAGCTGTGACTTACCAATGGATATTAATGCTGATTGTTGAACTACCACAATCGGTAGGCACTGCAATCGAGGGTATCACTATTATTGTTTCAAATAATTTTTGGACACGAACATGATTTCAGAACGCAGCCACCTCGTATCTACAAGTTGTGACAACAACGGGACGCCGGGAAGTAAGCATCACCGGTTCCAATCAGTGATCCACAATACCGCGACATCGCACGTGCCTGAAAAGCGTTGTGTACTCGCATAAAATGCACACGCAATTGTGTTACGCCAGGCTCGAAATTTTCTTGTCCGAGAATTATTTGAAACAACAATAACTAGTGTGCATGTACCCAATGTTCCAAGAAATGGTCATTTTCATCAAATACGCACTGCAACACTCCATAAAGGATATTTAGGTCCTATAGTACTAAATTTACTTATTATAAAGTATTCCAGGAGTTTCTAGTTACACAAAAATGCTGTTTAAAGACATGTAACCATGGTAACCAAGTAAACAAATTAAAAAAAAAAGTTTTAGTTCTCTCTTTTATACTTAACAGCTGTAGAAATTTGTCTCCATGTGCGTGAATCAAATCAATACTGCATATGATAAAAATACTGAATTAAATGTTTTTTGAAGTATCTACGGGCATCCATTAATTATGTAAATGAGGTATTAAATTAGTGTATTTTACAACAAATCTCTTGTAAGATATCTGGAACATACATATATACGCCATTTCCCTCATCAGTATCTGTCTTCTGACCTGTGGGTTAAGAGTAGATTGACATCTCTGAGAAATGTGAAATCAAAAGTTGTAGGGTGTACATATACAACGCTGTACGGTGAAAATTTTGATTAACTAGCCAATGGCTCCTGAGTTAAACATTTTAGGGGCCATGAAATGGCTCCAATGATAAAACATTTAGGAGCCGAAAGTAATTGTTATTTTTACGATAGCAGTGTTAATAAAGAACAAATTTAATGTTAAAAGTCAGAGCTCCAAAGTGTGCTGCAAAATATTTTTTTTAACTACTTTCACTTCATGTACCGCTGACCTTTGGTTTACAATTTTTATACAGGTTGTAGCAATCAGTTCAATTAAATATGCCAGTACAAGAAAACCCAAACTTTTTTAATTTTAAAAAGTCCATTAATGTCCACTCGGTCGCCATATTGTAACTAAATGTAAGGCCTGAAGTTTTGATAACTTTCAGCCAACGAGATACGTTTCACCCAACAAAAGACAGCGTTCAATTTGCCTATCTTTTCTGTACAGTCATGGTGCATGTGCGACACACACACAATCATGAATATGGAATAGTAATGACGTCATTATAAATTTCCCATTGATGTCGTCATGACACGTCAGCGCTTGTGTGTGGGTATATAAAACTGGTTTGTTTATGTTTTTCGAAAGAATTTGTCTTCCGGCAGCTCGAAATTTAGCAGTGGTTCGTTTCCGTCAGAATCAAGCATACAATTTATTCCGTAGCAAAAATAAGGTAACGGAGCATCGGGTACCACAGCCCCGATTTCAGCTAAATTTCGAGCTGTGAAAAGACACATTCTTTTCGAAGCAGCGATTGACAGCTGATTCCACAATAATTTGAGCAAGAAACCTGAATTTAATGATATTTTACGGTTGATTTTTCCGTAATTCTGTAAGTTTGCGACCGTTAAATCAATTTATTTACTACAACCAGCCGTGTCTACAAACTTTTTTGCTGGAAACGGCTGGCGAGTGTAAGCTTAAAAATGGTGATCGCCAATTGCTCGTGGCATTCAATTTTTGTTGGCATCTTGAAAAAAACACTCGCAAATGTGAGTGAAATGGTCGCACCGTACAGCGTTGCCCATATAGCAGAAAGGTGTTTAGCTAACCCACGGTTTAAACTGAGCATCAACTGTCCAGGAATGATACGCATCATTGCAGCTTTTAAATGGAACAGTTCAATGAGCTGTGCTGTTGATGAGAAATTAAAACCATAGTTTAGCTAAATATCTTTCTGGAATAAGGGCCTTAATGTTTTGGTGGTCATGCATTAATTATGCAAATGAGGTAATTTTTTAACATATTTTCAGATGAAACTTTCCTTAGATTAGGTCTACGGGAGCATTATATTTTTGCTCTCATCAACTTTCGTTAAAATGTGATTTATGGTCGGGGAAAAGTATTACCCTTCCCCCATTATGTGCTCCTCAGAGAAAAGGAATCCTACTTACAAAAAATTACAAACCAGAATATGGTGACTTTTAATTATGGAGAAATTGTGAATCTTCAGACTGTACTATCAGTAAAATTAAGCCTAAACCCCAAAGAATGATATATGGTATATACTCTCCAAATTAAAGATAAAGAATATCTTGTATTAAAAAATTGCCCTCAAATGTCCTGAAATGACAAAAAAATCTAGCACTAAAACAACTAACTGACAATCACTGAAAAAGTAATGTTCAATGTACATTGTGCAGTAAAATTTTAGGGAGTGTAAGAAGTATGAGACATTTATATGACATTAAATTTGTATAGGCCTATATCTTCAATGTACATTGGCAATCACTTTTTGTGCACCCTATACCTATAGATCCTATATCAATCAAGTCCCAGAATATTATGATGTTGAGCTGTACAAAGATGGAGAGAGTGACTCCAAGTTTGGCAAGGGATTTTGTGTGTGGACGGTGCAAGAGAGGAGATGGAGGGTCAGGGTAAAAGTTGTGCCATGAGGTGGAAATGGTGAAGGAGTTCATGTACCTGGGGGATAAAGTTAGCGGGGGTGGAGGATGCGAGGCTGCTGTGACAGCCAGAGTGAGGTATGGGTGGGTGAAGTTTAGGGAATGTGGAGAGATGTTACTTTGGAAAAGATTTCCGTTAAAGATTAAAGGAACGGTGTATAAGAGCTGTGTGAGATCGGTGATGTTGTATGGCAGCGAGACATGGTGTCTGGGCGAAAATGAGATGGGAATTTTGAGGAGGGCAGAGAGAGCGACGATGAGATTGATGTGTGGTGTGAAGCTGAGGGATAGGAAGAAGACTGAGGACTTGATGCAGATGTTGGGTGTGGAAGAAGCAGTAGACAGTTTGGCGAAGGCGAATAGTGTGCGCTGGTATGGGCATGTGCTGAGAAAGGATGAAGGGCATTTTCTTAGAAGGGCCCTTGATTTCGTGGTGGATGGTTCGAGGAGGAGAGGGCGATCAAGGAAGACCTGGAGGATGCAGGTGGAGGAAGAGATTAAAAGGGTTGGGTTGGGGAGGGAGGACGCATTGAATCGGGTGAGGTGGAGGGAGGGAGTGAAGACAGTTGCCGCGAGTGTGAGGTGAATCCAGCCACCCCCGTGACGGGGATAAAACCGGATTGAAAATATTGGCTTACTACTACTACAGTTGTGTGCTGACCAAATTGCCACAATTGCCAAAGATCAATGTGCTTGGAGGAATCTTGTAACCATCTACTGTGCAGTTGACCAATGATGATCTTTTGGAGATTTTGGAGATGTTTTGTTCGATGCACTTTTAAAACTCTGTTTTTCAGAGAGGCTGGATAGCTACATGGTTACAGCAATTGCACAGCATGCAAGAGATCCAGGGTACAAGTCCCCATTCTACCAAGGATTCTGTCTAAATGAATGAAATCCTGAATTGAATGGTTTTTCGTGATTGTTAAATTGATTTTATTATTGTTATATGATGCATTTTTTGCATTATTCTTTATCTCATTGACATGGAACATAGACTGACAGCATAAATAAATACAACACTAAAGAAGTCAAACAGAATGTAAAAAAATGTTTCAAATAAAAATTTTCAATTTGGAATAAAACTAAAGACACTTGTGTCATGTGGAAATTATATCTATAGTAAATTCCATAATGATTGTTGAATGTTCAGAATAAGTCAACTTAATTGAACTCATATTCACACAAACTGCCGTGATTTTGGAGGCTTTGATTGAATGAGAGCCATATTATATGAGTACTGTTGATAATGGTATTATTAATATATGCCTCATTCTGAAGGCATGTGCGTCAGTTACAAACACAAGATTGTGTTTGAAAATTTTAAACTTGTAAACAACCCTATTTGTACCAATTTGACCAGATGAGAGAAACAATCTGTCAATAGTTTATCTATATCAGTAAATTTATGTAGATGAACTTCAACAAGGTGGAAAAGACTGTTTTATAGACGATAGATTGTTGCCTGAGTTTTGACATTTTGCACATGGGGCATATGTGTGAAGTGAGGATGAGGGACAAAGGAGAAGCCTATTGAGTCTGCACATTCTGCAATTTATGGATAGAGCCTCAGGCTGGTGAGTGAATTTACTACTTTAACATGTCCATGCTGCTTGCATGGAATTGATTTATGAGCGCACAATTGAGGTGGCGTCTAGTTGCGTATGCGCCAAACTATGCGTACATTTGACCTTGAGATCAAGGCTTTCCATGCAAATAGCGGATCTGTGCAAAGGAAAAATATATAGCAAGCCAACTTGTTGACCAATGGACAAAATGATATCAAGTGACTTTGTCATATACACTGATGGTCAAAACTACAAAAAATCTTAAAGGTTTCAGCTAGTGTTATAAAATTTGTAATACTTGTGTTCTTTATAAAGGTACCAAAAAAGTATTACCTCACCTAGAAAAAATGGTTCTTGCGCCACTATGGAACTCGTAAACGTAATCATAAGATTTTGCGTACAAGCATTTGAATTTCAACTTTCATTTGATAACCTGATTATGACAATTGACATGAGAAACATTGAAATTATGAACTTTTAAAACCCTCGACTTAATTTCATAAAAGTTGCATATTTCATTTTTGCATTATATACAAACCAGTGACGCTTCACAAAATGGTGGGTATATGAAGTTGAGACATGTCATTGGGCCTATTTAACTTGTTCACTGAAGCATGTTTTTTTTCAAAGGCATGTGTCAAGCATCGATTAACAATATTATGTTGCCATTTTAATTTGATTTTCTTTGATAGCAGAGATCCAATATTTTCAACAGAGTATACTGTCCTGAGCTGTATGTCATAAAATCAGGGCCCTGTCTCTCTCGCGTTTTAGCTGTAGCCTTTTCTTTGACCATATTTGGTAGGCCATTTGGTAGTCATTAACAGCTGATCAAGGTAAACATACGCGCAGTCTTTTGTCTTTAACAGCTGATCAAGGTAACATACGCGCAGTCTTTTGTCTTAAGGTAACATTTGCCATAGCAACCCATAGCAACCATGCGTAGAACCTTGCGCAGAGGAATCCCCATGTTTATTGAACTGATAACACAATAACCAGAATGTTAAGTTCACGTTCTCGTTAACTGGTTGCGTACGAATTCAAACTTGTAATTTAGAGTTTGATCGCCCTGGTGTGACTTGAAATCTTAAGCTTACTCAGCGAAGATCAGCCGATTTTAAATGGAAATTTCACTCTTTGTGTCAGTGAGCTTATGGTGCCATCAGCCAAAAGTTGTTCAGAATTAGTGTATCTAATGATGTATTGGTCTGGTTCTACATATTTTTCACTTTTATTGCACTGAAATTCAAGATAATTTTCGGAAAATTTTGTTGACAAAATCGTGCAACAGTCGTGCATACTAATGAGCTTGTCACGTGACTGGTTGAATACATAATTGCAAATTGGTGAAGCTTCGTTTTTTCCGTTGGCAAGGTATACCAGATTCCTATCCCATAATTATCCTAGAATCCCTGATAAAATTCAATTGATGGCGGCGGCGCAGCACTGACTATTTCCTAATACCATCAAATATTTTCTTTAAAAAAGTACATCTTAACATCATAATGAATAACCGCATCAGATGTGACTATAATCAACTTTAATACATTCTTTGATCAATTGTACAAAGGAAAACATCTCCGTGCCTGCTTGATATGATCAGGTTGCCATGGAAACACCATGCCTTTGTTGGTTTAGCTCATGATAATCAAATTGTTGTTGTTGCCACTTCCATGCTCTTGTCAGTTTGAATGAGTGATGATAATATAATAAGAATACATTTTATTTAAATTTGACATTTCAATGTACAGAGTAGTGATTTTTATTTGACATAGAGTAATCCAGTTGTGGTCATACGGAATATTTTATATTTACTTCAGTAGAAAACAGTGCTGTACTATTTGCAGGAAATAAAAAGCATATGAGTGGTGCTTTGGCAAAATAAGCGGAAAGTTGTGATTGAAGATTTTGAATAAATGGCTGCTAATGTAAAAATATGGTGCGCGAGTGTGAGGTGAATCCAGCCACCCCCGTGA
>JXSR01S073679.1:59332-75776 GCA_000969725.1 Ophiothrix spiculata
GAGAATTCAGAACGGAAGACGGGTCCATGTAAAATGGAACCCATGCTTTGTTTCTTACGTTTCCACATGTACAAGGCCGTATTGTTAAAAAAAATTAAAAAAAAAAAAAAACTTCCGACCTACCGACCCTTTCTTTTTTGACCATTACTAGGACAACCAAACATATTTTTTTTGTTGGCCTAATTGGTTTGTTAGGGAAGAACTGGTAATTTACAGGGATAAGATCAGTGACCAGGGCATCTAGAATATATGGCCTCTGATCCTACATGTACTATAGTAAGAGCAGACTTACTAGTCCAGGTAATGAACCAAATCATAGACTGTGATAGTTGCTAAGACTGCGTACATGTAGGCCTACTTTCTCTTAAAGGGGCATTGGACAAGTTCAGCATCATCCCCAAGTTTTTCCCCAAACATTTTGAGGTTTTTGCATCATTTGAAATATCAGCGTTTTATGACAGTATGCAAAGTTTCATTGTCAAATTCAAACGCTATATATCAAAATATTTAGATATTCTATTATTTGTAATTATCGTTGTCGACAACGATAAATACTGCCCTCTATAGTTGAATTTTTAGAATTGGCCTTTTCACAAGATCTAATGCAAACATTTTCCAAATTTCTTTTGATTTATCTGCAATCTATGATGTGAAACAAATGTTTTACAAACAAATCTTTGGCTCTTCAAGTTTCTCAATGTATAGCATCAATAAATACGTTTAGAGAATAGCCTCATATCCAAAATCAACAAACAAATTAAAAATTTTGACTTTTTTGGAGGTTTTGATCAACATTTTCCCGATATCTGGTAATTGACTGTTATTTTCTAACATATGAAGTGTACGGTAAATCATTCACAAACAAAATTTCACAATTTTGTCCAATGCCCCTTTAAATTTGAACAACAAGCTCAGTTATTAGACAGTTATTAATCATTAGAGAATTGTTTAGCTCACCAAATAATTTGTCAAGTTTGTGTGAGGTTACATTTGGTGTGAACTTATTTTGTTTGTATCAACCTGTAATTTTAGTTTTTTTTACTATTATTACCCTCTGGAGAATAACATTTGGACCCAATATGGTGAACAAATGAATGAAAACTTGTTAACTTTGTCACATTACTGGACTGGCTGAGAGTAATTGATTAGTATGTGTAAAATATGTGCTTTGTTTCAGTAAATTTCTTGCATTCCTGAGAGATTCAGTTTTGTTTGAGTTGAGCATAATATAAAAAACCCAAATACAGTATGTTGAAAAGAGAGTGTAAAAAGACAAAGGAAGGAGCTAGTCACATTTTTGTTTGGCATGTCAAGAGCATACCTTTCAAGTCTCCTGATAAAGGCGTGAGTCTCCCGAGCTCCCGATCGGGTAGCCATTTAACCTGCTTTGAAAAAAACTCCTGTTATCTCCCGCTTTGGAAAAAAATATCCCGCTTTGAGAAAAAATGTAGGGCCTACATCGTTGTTGTAGCGTGCATTACAGACCGTTTACACCCTACATTTTGTTGAGAAATTGAAAATAAGATCGTTATGAATCGTCTGTGCACTTGAGAGACCTTTTTTTGTTTGTCAGTTTGCAAAAGTTACGTAAAGAAATTGGGTGTACCTTTTGGGTCTCGTATGTCAGTTGTCCGAAAATGTAACTCGTAAATTTTAATCAGGGGTAGAAATTCGACGCGAATCCGCGAATCGATTCGCGTAAAGATTCTCGCAAATTCATGGCAGCGCGAATCATCATCTGATTCGCGCAAATGTAAGTTTAAAATTTCTTATATTGCCATGAACTATCAGCATTCATAAATATAAAGTAGTGTCAATGTACCATGTGATCATATCTGAGCAATAGAAACACTCCAATTCATGATTTAGTACCATAATGATGATGTCATATTAATTAATATTCATGTACCCACGATATAGCATGGATATAGCTAGCGTGATTTCCGGCGGACAGGTGGAAGTTTCTGAAGATTTTACTCTAAAAAACGTAACAAATGTAATCATCAATCAATGTTTTATTGCATAACAATAGAAAATGGTATTTAGCATATATATAATAGTGCTTCTGGATTGTGATTAGAGTCTAATCTTTACAATAAACTTCTTAACAAAGCAGTGGCTGAGAGAGTGCAAAATTATGCAACCATGATGAATTGAAAATTCATACCAAAACGAACTACACACAGCAGTTAATACTTTTCACCAATAAACTTGAATGAAGTATCACCTGATAAAATTAATAAGCTCAGCCTTAAATATGGCTCATTGTACATGTTTTTTTGTTTTTTTTGTTATTTTGTTTCAAAAATCATGAAAACAACATGGTCAAACATACTGATAATGACACTAGCCTGACTAGGCCTACAATTTGCTTTAGGTTTCCTTTGTTTATGTGCATTATCTATATTATCAAATTTGATTCACCTAAAATAATTTGCGAGAATCAACTTATACGCACTTTGCGTGAATCATGATTCGCGCAACATCCAACCTGCGTGAATCAAGTTTGATTCACGCACACCAACACGAATTTCTACCCCTGTTTAATCTCCCGCATCTGAATTTGGAAATGTTGACAGGTATGTAATAGAGCTCGTGTGGTCTAGTGGAATAGCTCCACAGCCATTAAAATGGACAACACATAACAGATGATGGGAAAAGTGCGTTTATATCAGAATTTAAACTTGTGACATTTCTCTGTGTGCAACGGACACAGCTTGTAAAGCTTTATATCGTCACTCATATCTGATATGATATGGCATAGACTCAAAGGCAGTCATTATCATTATACAATTATACTTTTAATTAATTAGACTGTTGATAACATCAGAACAGTAACCCTGGAAATGATATTCAGACATCTAGTGGTGACATATATTAAGTCAAGTCCTGGGATCTTCAAGTCTGGGTAACTAATGAGACTTGGGAATATTTCACTCTGTTGTTTGGATAGGCAGCTGATGTTGCCAGATGACACTTGATTTACTTCAACCTTTACATATGCGTAGCCAGGATTGCGGACCCCGGGGTGCGCAAAAAACCTTGTCCAAAACGGCGACGGAGATAAAAGAATGACAAAAATAGTAGGAAAACAAAGAAAAAAGGACGCAGTAGTCCTAATTACTGCTAATAATACATTTACCGACCCGTCCAATACAGGCAGGTACCCCCATGTGCATGTGTCTGATTTTTTTTTTATAGTTAGGCCAAGGAAAAAAGTTTGTTTCGGCCACCGTTTGCATAAAAAAAAAATATTATGCAATTTTTAATTTTTTTAGGAAATTAGCTATGCAGTATACGATATTTCTTTTTTTAACACTCTATAATTGTGATTGCCCAACTTATGTGTGTAAAGTGCCCAGTTTCTAAGTACGATCCCGCCCGTTTTAACTATGTGAAGTCTTGACAAATTGAAATAAAATGTAAAATTATCATTGCAACAGCAGATGTCAGCAACTCAGACGGCGGTCGATCGCTGGATTACTCAATAAAAAAAAGCAGCGCTCTACTCTATACGCACTAAATTCATTTTCACATAGCAATGCGCACGGGTTTCTGAGACAAACTTTTTTTTTTGCCTTATCAGAATTTCAAAGTATATGTGACATTTCTCTGTGTGCAATGTGTAAAAGCTTCATATCATAACTCATCTGATATGATATAGCATAGACTCAAAATCGGTCATTATCATCATACAATTATACTTTTAATTAATCAGACTGTTGATAACATCAGAAAAGTAACCCATGGAAATGATATTCAGGAATCCAGTGGTGACATATTAAGTCAAGTCCTGCATCAAGTCTCAGAAACTAATGAGACTTGGAGATATTTCACACTGTTGTTTGGATAGGCAGCTGATGATGCCAAATGACACTTTTTTACTTCACCTTAGTGGTAATTGAAATTCTTAGAATGTTTTACTACCATGTGCATGTGCCTGATTTGTTTTTTAGTTAGTTGAAAATGAACTTATTACTACCAGGTTTACTGTATTGTACAATATATTTTGAGCATGCTTCTATTTTAGTTACTAGACCACACTTGCATCTCCATAGTAAAATACTATTTTATATAAAATAGTTTTTTACTATGGAGATGCAAGTGTGGTCTAGTGGAACATTGGAATTCAGAACTCAGTAAAAGTTCTAGATCCAGCAAGGCCCAACTGGTAACATCCTTCGGGCATGACATTAGTTGCTTCATCGACCAGAGCAATATTTGGGAACTGTTACGAGCAGTGTTTCCGCTAAGGCCGTATGGCGCGCCATTGGCGCAGTGGGCACAAAAATTGGCGTAGAGCGTAACCATAAGAAAAAAAATTGTGGGTTAATATTTTATGACCATGCTCCAATCAAGTTATTTCATAGTGTCATGGTGTCTCTCGAAGATGGAATTTCGTAAAGCTGTTCATATTTACTGTATGTTAATGCCTTTCTACTAAGTACTGAATACTAAATAAATTTGGTACAACTATTATTTAACATGCAAAATCAAAACCTCATTGCTATTTACTTTTTCATAAAAAAGAAACTAAATCTTCCAAAGTTGAAGTTTAGATCATCTAAGAATAGTTCATTCGCGAGCCAGTCAAGAGCACTTTAACACTCTCTGAAAACACTAAAACGGAGGAGCTTCCCGGGAGTTTCGCCCCCTGGACCATTAGGAGGGCCCCTGGATCCCCGCCGTGCGACAATAGTTACTTGACAAACCGATATTGGCGCAACTGAAAAATCCTTAGCGGAAACACTGGTTACGAGAAGCATAATTTAAGTGCAATGAGCACGTTGGTCATGAAATACACTCTTTTTGTGAAGCGAAATGGTTATGACATAGTATATAGTAATAGTATTATAGGTAGCAAGGCTTTTGTATTCTACTTTGATCATAAGACCCTTTTATTTGACATTTTCCTTTTTTTTTTAATTTACAGGATCGACATCTTCCATACCATCACACTGAGCTTGTTACAATGATGTAGAAGGTGAGTCACTCTTACCGATTTATTTGGCTGTTTGTGGTTTGCGGTACTATTAGGATTTAGGGTGGTTTCGGAGTAGCTGTCATTGCGGCTGACAACCAAGCTTGTTGCGGCAGACGACCAAGCTTTTTCAATATTGAGTTGTCGTACTGTAGCATGACACATTTGCATATTGCCGCGATAGTCTGTCGCAAGAAATGTTAAATTCATCCCAACTCAAAATATTGTGTCATTGCGACCATCATGCCACGGCATGGTAATCGATATATCAGCTTGTCATGCTTGCCGCAAAATTTTCCAGGTGCGACAAGGTCGAGTTTGCGCACTTGAAATTTTTGACGTCACGCTGGTCGTACGACCACCACGACACTCTGAAACCAGCTTTGCAACCTGTAGCAAGGTTGATATTATACATTAAAATCAACTGACAAGACCCTATATGAGGCCCAATCTAGCGGATTAATAAACACAAAAACGTGCTGAACCTATATTTTCTAGATGTAAAACTAGAGAGTTAAATAGAGATTGTTCCAACAGATTTGAACCAGAGACCTCATGCACATAAACCCATGTTTGTAGATGGTATACTGGGGAGTCTGCTTGGCCAGTTTTTTTGCTCAATAAACCCTTATCTGTGACAAATGTCAACTATTGTTTTCTATCATTTTCAGGCATTTGTTATGCTTTGGTAGGGCTTATGCTTGGCATCCACAAATATAACGTTTAGGTGTATTTTCGGTAGTTATTATTTGCCTTTTCACCATACCCGGTCACCATAGCAGGAAGTTATTGCTGTTATTGGTTTCAGCTACACAAAATATCCACATGCATTACATACCTATAGATCATGAATTAAAGCGACTCAGCTGGGGGGGGGGGGTCAGGGGATGAGTGACTCACATGAGAAGAGGGGGTGCACCAACTCACCTTGGGGAAATGGGGTATGTATATCAGGGCATAAAATTATTAATTTTTACTCAGGAGCAATTTTTTGAAATTCAAAGTTTCCTCAATTTCTTCTGTTGCTTCCTGCGAGCGTTGCTCCCCGCTCCCGCACAATTTGACAGCATATAACTAGGAGCAGTCTTACCATATTTTATATACCCACCATGTGTGTCTGGTTTTAGTTATAATAAAATTTGACTTGGTCCACAATTTTATACATTTTGGTAAATAAAAAAAAATGATATCTTGTAAATTAACAAGTTTCACTACAATTGCCACTGAGTGTCTATAACCTGGTCTGAGTCCAAGAGACATTAAGTTAGAAAGACATTTGTACTTACGTAGGAAGTAAATTATTGTAACTTATGTAAGATTAACTTTACTAAGAATCTGGCAATTAAATTATTGCGTATTTGCTGAGTATTAATTATGAAGATGTCATGTTGATTACTAATAGTATTGGATTTGAAAATTATTCTAGCTTTTGGAATGGGTCCTGCATATGTAATAGATCTGCGAAGTCAATATTATATAGATAATGAATACACTGTAAATTACTGTAAATTTGTACTCAATGATGGAAGTGTACAAGACATTGATTTTAAAAAAACTGTGATAAGGCCAAATAAAATTAATAGTTTGTCTCAAAGCTCTCCTACTCTTGAAAAACTAATGCGAAATGTGTTTTTTTGGTAAGGTTTTTTTTTTTAAAGATTTTTTTTTTCGTGTGTGACTGAAGTCCTGAGTGCTTTTCTACAAACTTCCGTATGTACACCCTCATATTTACATGATGTTTTTTAGAACTCAAAAACAGAATAAAGAACCAAATAGATTAAATAAACCATTGTTATCAGTTGTTTTTTCACAGTTTCGGTGAAAAAAAAAAGTTTAAAAAAAATAAATAATTAGTTTTCAGATTTTGAGGGAAACTAACGCGCATGATAAAACTAATGTGCGCGGGAGCTTTGAGACAAATTATTAATTTCATTTGGCCTAATGGCACTTTGAGTTAGAAACTGAGTTTGTGGTAGTACTGAAGTAGTAGTTTTAGACCAGTCATTGTTTGGAATATAGAGAAGACATTGTGTGTATCCCATCATGCATTGTTTCCTATGGGATTGTTTGTCTAGGAAATTATGTAAGTGACGAAATGCCCCTAAATCAAAGTTGTTGTAATCTTGCATACTGGTCATATTCATCACTAAGGCCTAAAAAAAATATTTGTTTGATTTGCGTAATTAGAAAAAAAATAGGGTAGGTAGATCGGATTTTTTCAAATTTTTTATTTTTATTTTTTAAGTCTATGTTTCACATACAACAACACAAAATATACGACACATATACACAAACATCTTCACTTTTTCTGTAACACATCTTTTATTTGTCATTTTGAAAACAAAATATTTAGGGTCGGCAGTAAAAATAGGGTCGGTCGGGTTATGGCAATCAAACAATTTTTTTTAGTGCTAACTATTCACAGGATTTCCTGTACAACATTTCCCATAGGAACCAATGCATGATGGGATACACATGATACCTTCTCTTGTTTGGAATTCATATTGGCAAAAACAGGAAGGAATATGTTGAATTGTGAATTAGTCTTTGTACAAGGAAGCTGTACCATAAATGGTTGACAATGACCTTCCGTACACCTTCCCTTCCCACCAATTTCCAGGCATGCCGGTTGTGTTGTATAGCACAATATTTTTTATCCATATAATTTCAACTAAAAGGCCAAATTTGATGTTTTTCCATTGATGGTACCAAATTAATAGCAGTATGGGTTGTGCAGCAAATAAGGGTTGCAAAATCAGGCAACTTGGTTACTTTTATTTGAACTAGCCTCTTTAAAAAAAATGTTTTTAAAGTTGTGCCTTGTAATTTATGGCAAAAGTTTTCTCAAAATTTGCTAATTTGTTACCAATTTTCTTCCAATGATTTTGTACAAATTCAATAAAATTTTTGGTCAAAGAACAGACCCTATTTGTTTTTCTTTGAAATTTGAATGTTTATTGGCACAACTTAAAAATTGTGGATGCATGTCTCTACCCAAATAAAAATTGAGTAGCTCCCCTATTCAAATAATTCTTGACTTGTGCCATTACAATACAAAGACATTAAATTATAGACAAACGCTTATTGAATATTAAACTCAGCATTCTTTTGAACTTAATTATGAAGACAAAGAGACATAGTTTCACTCTCCATTGTATTTCATTATGCTACAAATGCTATATTGGAATTTGTTCCATGTCATTATAAAAACCATGGTTACCATATATATTCCAAAAATCCAAAATGACATGGTGGAGGTATTTTATTGCCATTAGCCCTCATTAATCCTTTAGTTTTTAAGTTATTTTTCTATTTATTATTAAGCTATATTGCTGATCCATTGGTTTATATTGTATTCTGATGTATTATGGGAATAAAAAAGGGCTTACATTTCAGCAAATTTTGAGCCCTTTTCATTCCCACAATACATCAGAATCAAATAATCAATGGATCAGCAATATAGCCAGTATTACAACCAAATTGTATACAAAGCTATGAATTTGATTAAGATTATGACTTGTCCACGTGCTGAAAGTGTTAATTTTGCAAAGAATATAATATACCCGTTTGAAACGTGCCAACAACATGTGATTTACATTTGCACATATGTTACAGAGAAAGTACTTTAAAGGTTAAACCAACAGTTGATGACTATAATTTGGTCATTAATTGTAAAATCAATTGCAAGTTGACAAATAAATCATCCGCAATGTAATTTACATGTTTAATTATGACATCAATCATTTCAAACACATGTCGCATTCAAATTGATTGGAATTGATACCAGTAATGAATTTATAGGCCTTGATGCAATGTGAGCTATTTTGAAAAGTCGGTTGTCATTGGCAGCTGATGCAATGCATGGACCTTATTTTTCTTTCCAATGTTTTTAGAATGAACATGTTTTAATAGTTATTGTATTTTAACCCTAATCCCATTTAATTTCAAAAATATACCCCATTTGAGAATATAAAATGAAAATCACAAAATCACAAAATTCCAAGTCAATACGTCATATACCCTGTTCACGCTAGCTAAAAAGTAATTGGTAGTGATTTCACTTGGGTCGTCATTGATTTCAATTTTGGTGTAAATATGAACAGGTACAGTCATTGTAAGTTGTAGTTCCAAAATTCGTTGGATGTTGTAGTTCGTATGATGACTTGGACAAAATTTTGGTCATCATTCATTTTAAGTGAACTCGCTTTACCTACGACATATTACTAATTTTCACCAATGTGAATGCAAACCGGAACGCAACAAGCACAGTAAATTGTGAAGAGTCACTGTATTCTTAGTTCTTTATATTCTCGCATTCTGATTGGCCAGGTGACACGTGGAGTGAACAAATGTACATTTAAATGTCGTTGTGGAAAGTACTGAAGACTGGAAATATGCATCGCCATTCACATAGCATTCTTTGTTTCCAATTCCCTTATCATACTAATCTCTCAGAGAATCTGAATTATACAGGAATTGTGAATATTTCATGGTCCTCCTCATTTGCTTTGGAATAAAGAAATAAACTAGAGAAAATCTGCTTAAAATCTTTCAAGATGAATATTTATTAGTTAAAATAACCTTGGAGAGGACTTAATTAGTTATATACGCATGAATAATTGAACTTTTTTGCATTGAAGTTGGAAAAACAGATCGATTTGAAACTTTGCAATTAAAAACTATATCAGGCCAAAAAAAAATAAATTGTTTGTTTGCCCTCCAGTGGAAAAATTAAAATTTTGGGTCGGTCGGATGGTTGATCTTTTTTTTTTTTACTCTTACTCATATATTTTAAGGAATGATGTCTTTCCATGGATTTTATCATGAATACTAAGCAATGCAGGGCTTAATCAAAGATTGTGGGTCATTATTTAGAGGAAATATGCATTTTATACTACTAAATGTGACTTTATACTGCTAAATGATACGTTTTCCATCGAAAATATTAAGTTTCATATTTTACATGTTTGAAGAAAAAAAAATTAACTAAAATACCCGACCCAAATTTTTGTCATTTTAGGAGTCGGTCGCCGAGGGCAAACAAACATATATTTTTTGGCCTAATTGACAATATTCCAGAAGACCCACAGTTATCTCTTCAATATTTATGACTACTATACATATGATCAAACATTTTGATTTTTGTATTCCCTCAAACCAAAAAAAAATATCACGTTTGATGACACAAGGGTATCACTGCTGACAAGATGTAATTCCTCACGAGGCTAATATGATTAATTATAGATACATGACTGGATTTCTTTTTTACCTGTACACTGCATATATATTGTATTTTCAAGTAAATTATTGACAAATCTTATTGAATTTTAGTGATCAGATGTTGTAAGAAACTCGGTACAATTTATAAGAAACCATCGCTATGAGAAGGTGCCTGAAAACTGAGGTCCGTATGCACAAAACAGAACTAAAGTTAGTCCCAGACTAAGTGAAATTGATTTCTTGAAAAATAACACAGTTTTTTTGGTATCTGTGATAATTTCTGTCTTTGCTTAAATATCTATGCTAAATTTCTATAATTTGACCATTTGTCTGTTTTGGAACATTTTTGCATTTTTTTTTCAAGAAGAACTAAAATTGGTTTAGTCTGGGACTAAGTAAGTTAGTACTGGACTAAACCATTTTTTTTTGTTCTAAAATGATTTAAATGTTCCAAAACAGACAAATGAATCAAATAATGAATGCTAGATTTCTCTTAACTTTAGTCCTGGACTTACTTTAGTCTTGGACTTAACTTTAGTCCTGGACTTAACTGTTGTGCATACAAACCTAAGTGAGTAAAACTTATGATTGCGACATTCACTTACTACAGTATATCATTGTATAAATCTTAAATATTGTAATGGGATGTACAGAGGACCGTAAATATGCATTACCACACATTAATATAGTGTTCCTAGTTTCCAATTCCCTTGAATCATGACAATCTTACAAAGAAACTGAATAATTCAGGCATAGTGAATATTTCATGGCTCTTATTTGCTTTGAAATAAAGATATAAACTTGGGAAAAAATCTGCCTGAAATCTTTCATTGCTGCATACAGAAACCTTGGAGAGGACTAATTAGTCACATGCATTTCAATAATTAATCTATGTGCATTGAAAATGGAAAACAGATCTATTGAAACTTTAAATTGTAGCTAAAGAAATATATATGTGGACAAGATTATTCTAGAAGGCCTGCAGCCAGCTCTTTAAATTTATGAGTACTGCAAAATCAGAAATTTGTTAATATTGAAGAAGGAGAATGTTTAAACTGAAATCATTTTATTTTGACTACTCGCGAGATTACATTTTTAACCAATAAAACATCACGTTTGATGACACAAGGGTATCACTGCTGACAAGATGTAATTCCTCATGAGGCTAATATGATTAATTATAAATGCACGACTGGATTACTTATGTATTGGTATTTTTTGTCAATTTTCATCCCAATGGAGTTTCAGTGAATTGCTCAATCTAATGAAATTTCAATGATCGTTTTTTGTTAAAAATTGCATGTCGAGTTCCTTGTTTTTCAATTTTCCCTAATCATGCTAATCTCACACAAAGAAACTGAATATTTCATTGGCTGTGAAATAAAGGAATAGACTACTGAATAATCTGTCAGAAATGTGAAGATAAACATTAGTTAAAATAACCTTGGAGAGGACTAAATTAGTGCCATGCACTTTGATAATTGATCTATGTTTTATTGAAGTTTGGAAACAGATTTATTGAAGCTATGCAATTAAAAAGAAAATACACAGGTATAAATTAAGTTCTTGTGGGAAGGCCCACAGCTATCTCTTATTTATGACTACTGCTTGTAAGATCAGAAATTTGTTAAAGTTGAATGTAGAGTGTTTTAACTAACATCATTTTATTTTGAATATTCACGACCCAAGAAAACATCGCATTTGATAACACAGGGGTATTCTTGATGACAAGATATAACTCTTGTGAGGTTGATATGACTAATTATTATGTGAGGTAGGATTACTTTTTGTTTGGTGTTATTGATAATTTTTCCCAATCTGCCTGTTTCTACTCAAGTATGTTTACCCGGGTAATGCCTTTTAAGTTTAAGAAACCCGGGTAAGTCATCCAGTAGAAATATAATCGGTTTATTCAAAATCCTTGTAAGACTATACCCGTGTATTGTACCCACCTTTGTAGGTGGTTATTGCCGTTTAAATAACGTGTCGCAATCCAGTAGAAACGGTACCAGTTATGAGAATCCGATTATCACAATGCATCGTCGCGCAAAAGGTCAATCAACCTGTACTTTTCGTACATCCGGTGTACACGGTATTTCATCAAGTGAAACCAAAAATAATCGGATTCTGTCATGAGTAGAAACAAGACATTTGAGTAGAAACAGGCTAAATGAAGGTTCTTTGCAATACTTTTTCAGGTCAATAATTGATTTAAATTTCAGCAGGGGTAAAATTTCGTTCAGAGGTACGAGAGTCCATTTGGATTCTCATGGATGGAGTTTGCGTGAGTCTTCGGATTCTCCTCCATTCACTTTGTGTGGGAGCTTTTGGGATTTACGAGAGTTTACTTGTATTCTCGTGGACATGTTTTGCGCGAGTCTTTGCGAAAGTGGACTCTCGGATTCGCGCCGAAATTCTAGCCCTGTTTGAGTGATCAGTTTTTGTATGAAACTTGTACAAGAAACCATCAATGCACTTAAAAATCAATTAAAAGAAAGCGAGATTTTCTTCATAAAGTGTACAATCATACCTTTAATATATATCGTTATGGAAAGTTCCAAATACTGACAGTATGCATCAGTATTCATAATGTTCCTTGTTTTCCATTCCGTATAGGGTAAACTGGGGTAAAAAGGCCCGTTTTTGAGGTTTTTGCTAAATATCTCGGATCAGCTTGGAGAATCTTGGATAAAGTTATGTGGTTTTAACCACTACATGTCTCCTCTTTTTTATGCAAATTTAGTTTCATGAATATTTTATGAATATTTTATTAATAATTTGACTTTTACGGTGATTACTTTGGCGGGCTTTTTTACCCCGGCCTCGGGGTAAAAAGGCCCGCATTGGATTTGACCAAGCTGGTAACCATGGCAATCATATTACAGTTGCTATGATTTTCAAACAGGATTTACTTTTGTTTAAGCTTTGTTAGACAATACTTCAAACCAAAAAACTTCTGATTTTCTCTTATTAATTCTTTGTGAGGGATCTCTTTTCTTGTGCGTACAGTTTCACCGTAACACAATTGCTACTTGTGAAAATTCTACAAAATACCTTCACAACTTCAAATTACTGTATTTAATTTTTATAAAATCAACAACCTTTACTACGTATATTTTTAAATTGTTTTTATCAGTATATAACATGATTCAAATGCAACCATAGATATGTTTTTCATTTCTCATGGTTTTACTTAGTAAATGCAGTGATGTAACATAAAGGAAAAAGCTCCAGGTGTCCATTTACTTAGGGGTAGGGGTAACATTTGGTGTCATAACTTTGTAAAATACTACAATTCTGGGCACTATATGGATAAAAAGTATGTAACTAATAACCCTCTATTAAATTAAAAGAAAATTTCATAATGAATTAAGATATTGTGGTTCTTACAGGTCAAATTTTACATTATTTTCAGTATATTACTCATTTCAATGTATCAAATGAGACAAAACGTTGAAATATCTGCTACTTTTGAATAATTTTTCTTCAGGGGTTCATTTTAACCCTATTCCTGAATATTATCAACATTATAAAATTTCTTTAAATTTTGTTAAAATCTTCTTTTGAGAGGGGTGGGCCTTTTTACCCCAGGGTGCTTGATTTTTGCTGGGGTAAAAAGGCCCACTCAAGAATGTGGAATTATGGAAATACTAGTATTTGTTTCACTAATCTAACTTTTTCTAATTATTAGAATTACTGTTCTGAACAATAATCAACATAAGATTCAAACAATGAAACATAAATGTCAAAATATTAACGATTTTAAGTCTCATGTGCAAAAGTTTGAATCGTCAATTTTTAACGGTTTATTTTCCATTTTTCTTTCAAAAGCTCTGTGTACCCGTAAAGTTAGTTAAGGAAATGTATTTGTTCTTACATCTGTTTACTGTATAATTGCACTTTTAAAAAATATATTTCATTTAACATCTTATCCCATATTTTTTTACTGGCAATGAACATAAGTTAAGCGGGCCTTTTTACCCGGTGGGCCTTTTTACCCCGGTTTACCCTACTAGCTAATCTCACAACGAGCTGAATTATATAGGAATTGTGAATATTTCATGGCTCTTATTTGCTTTGAAATAAAGTAAAGTATTAGGTTAAAATCTGCCTGAAATCTTTCATTACTCTGTGAAGACGAATTAGTTAATAACCTTTCAGAGGACTTAATTAGTTGCATGTAATTTAATAATTGATCTATGTTTTATTGAAGTTTGGAAACAGGTCTATTGAAGCAAATTTCAGTGTAAAATCTTTGTTACTATGGAGCTAGCTGTATCAGTAATTTGTTAAAGGGGCATTAGACAAGTTCAGCATCATCCCCAATCTTTTCCCCAAGCATTTTGAGATTTTTGCATCATTTGAAGTATTAGCAGTAATAATGATGGCATGGAAAGTTTCATTGTCAAATTCAAACCCTATATATCAAAATATTAAGATATTTTTAAAAAATACTGCCCCCCTATAGTTGAATTTTTAAACTTGGCTTTATCAGGAGATCTAATGAAAACGCCAAATTTCTTTTGATTTATCTGTAATTTATGAAGTGAAAAGGAATGTTTTGAAAACAAATCTTTGGTTCTTTCTTGATAAATAGCATCAATAAACTATGTTTAGAGATTAGCCTTATACCCAAGATCAACAACAAAATAAAATTCAAATTTTTGACTTTTATGAAAGTTTTGATCAAAATTTCCCGGATATATAGTTATTGACTGTTATTTTCTAACATATGAAGTATAAATCATCCACAAATAAAATTTCGAAAATTTTGTCCAATGCCCATTTAATGTTTAATTTGGAGAGTTTTGAATTTAAAACCATTTCATTTTTTAATATCATAAACAAATAAAACATCACGTTTGAAGACACTAAAGTATCACTGCTGACAAGATGTAATTCCTCACAAGGCTGATATGGTTAATTATAAATGCATGACTGGATTATCTTTGTACCAGTAGAGTTCGGTATTTTGTGTCAATTTTTCTCATCCCAATGAGGTTTCTGTGTAGTACATTTTCATTTAAATAATTGATCAATGTAATTGAATTTCAATGATCAGAGTTTTTTTTAAGTTCAGGACAATTTGTCATGTGAGTGCAAGAAAGTCGTATCTGCAATAGCTGCCATTTTACAGAAATTTGAATTGCACACCATATAGAATGTCCAGTCTTTTAAAAGTCAGTGGCTCTTGAAATGGTTCTTCAGGTGATACAGTCACCAGAAGAACCATTTCACTCTCGAAATAGTTCTTCATTTAAACCATTTCACTCTTGAAATGGTTCTTCATTTAAACCGTTTCACTCTTGAAAAAGTTGAAATGGTTCTTCATTCATTCATTTCAAGAACCACTGACATATCATCTTTTGCATTCTAGTGACTCCATATAAATTACAGAAGATCTACGGTATATACAAAACTATGAATACATACTGCTGTCTCGATCCACATTGATTTTATGTTTGTATTTTGAACAAGTGTTCAGGAACAAATGTTCTGAAAAACATGACAAGATATTGGATGCAAACATTATGTAATGTATGTTTCATTGAAACCAGTGAAAATAAATTTTTTGCTTTAAAGTACTGGTTTCATCATATTATATTGTAAAACACAAGTTTTGAGTACCATCATGAAGCACAAAATACCCTGTTAGTTTTCATGCAGAGTATATGTTAAAAAAATTAACTGAAAATTAGTTGTTTATGACAAGGTTCGAGATTTGACCAAAAAATAAAAATTCTTTAAATAAAGAATGACACATGTTTCTAGGCTAAAATTTTGTGTAGAATTCAAATATGAAGTCAAAAATGCTTAATCTTTAACTTGAAATTTCCTCCATTGACTAATACAGGGCCGAGATGGTCAGAAATGGGGTAAAAACGGGCAAATCCAATTGTTAAATGTCCATAGGGCTTAAAATAAAAAAATGCAAATTTTTTTAACAAACGGCCATAATTTTTTCACACTTTTGAAAAATTAAGGGGTAGGGGTAACATATATGAAATTTTCTTCATCTTTAAAGGAGTGAATGTGCTTAAAAAGTTAATTTACACACAAAATGAGGGGTAAATGAGGTCTGTAGAACCTTCCTATAAGATTTTATGTTGATTTTTTGTTTGATTTTCTGGAAAAACACCGTATTCTTGGACTACTTTTGTCACACGAAACATTGATTTTGAGTGTACATTACAAGCAAACGATGCAAACAATTTGATTTAAAATGGTTGTATTTGAAGTATT
>JXSR01S073679.1:94080-108711 GCA_000969725.1 Ophiothrix spiculata
CAAGGTTTCCCAGACAGGGTGTAAGGACATCCCTCGTCAGCTGATGTTTTGCTGTGTTCTTCTTCTTGTTGATGATGTCAGAGAATGATTTATGATGTCATAAGAACTTGAGTTCGTCAATTAGTCCTGCCCCTCTTTTGGAGTAAGGTTTCCCAGGTCTACAGGGTGTAAGTCCAGGCCTTTATCTCTTTCAAATTTGGTCTATTGGTCTTTATTTGTATGGCTTCCAGTAGTCGTTGAGAGAAGAGAACTATTTAGGTTCCCTTTTGAGCACCTTAATAAAATGCTTGGCTTGGGTTTTTGGTCCAACATGTGCAAACTAGTTTGAAACAAACCATTAATCTGTTGATGTCATCTGGAGAAACAGAAGTACTTTTAGATTTGACTATATTTTAGTGATCAAGTAACTTGAGCTTAGTCGTCAGAGTTTTTCACTGTATTTTGCAATATAAGCATATATAAACCGAGCTTGGATGATATAGATCATAGTGTACTAGTGTGCTTGTAGATGTGCTTGAATAAGTACACTTTAGCCTGAAACTTGTAAACAAATTTTAATCTTATATAGCCTGTGTGGATTTGAAATAAAATCAAATTGATAAGGATTCAGATAATCATCTTCTAGTCTAAACAAACCAGGTCAACTCATCTGATGATATTGGTACATATTCTTGTGTTATTCTTGTGAATATATTGCCACCTGGATAGTAGTAGGAAGACGCAGTAGGGAAAGTAAAATAGGACCTACTTTTGCTGCTTGTCTGAAGATGAGCAGCTGACATTAGATTCAATGCACTTGAGTGAATGAATTTATTGCAAGCTTTAGTGTGATTTCACAATAAACATTTCGGTGTTTTTCATTGCTATAGGCCTACACATAATAGATGCTAGAATTAAAAATAAGGAAAAATTGTGTGATATATGTGATAACTCACCCCGAAAAGGGGGACTGCGACAGAACACTTTTCGAGAAACTGATGAAAATAGACAGCAAGAAAATAATAAGGATTTCCATCAGATATTCTGTTGTAAAATTTGAACGTTACGAGCGCGTTACGAGCACGTTGCGAGCTCGTTACGAGCGCGTTGCGAGCTCGTTACGAGCGCGTTGCGAGCTCGTTACGAGCGCGTTGCTCGTATTTGAAACGAAACGCGCTCGTATTTGAAACAAAATGAGCTCGTTTTTTTAATCAAATTGTGCTCGTATTTGAAACAATATGAGCTTGATTTGTTCAAGCAAAGGGGAGTGTCAAGGGAATCCTGTATCAGCCCAAGTGCAATGACTACACTTGATTTGTTCAAGCAAAGGGGAGTGTCAAGGGAATCCTGTATCAGCCCAAGTGCAATGACTACATCAGGTATCCTCTGAACTTGGTGGTAAGAATTTTAGTTTGTTAAGTGATTTCTAGTTAGTATATATTTTCTCTGGTGTCAAATTTTAAAACTACATGAATTACAAACTCCACAACTATAAAGAAATTTTCAAAGTTCAAGAATTACGAGCACGTAAATGTATAACAACATTTTCAAAGTACAAAATTTCTGAGCAACTCCATAAATTATAAGCTTAGAAATTGTTTCAAATACGAGCGCGTTTTATTTGAAATAAGAACGCAATATGAGCGCCTTTCGCTTCAAATACGAGCACATTTTGTTTCAAATACGCGCTCGTAACACGCTCGTAATGAGCTTGTTAATACGTGCTTGTAATAAGCTTGTTAACTTGCTCGTAACAAGCTTGTTTACAAGCTTGTAACAAGTGATTGTAATAAGCTTGTTAACGTGCTCGTAACAAGCTTGTTTACGAGCTCGTAACAAGCTTATTAACATGCTCATAACACGTTTGTAATTATGAGCTTGTTCCGAGCTTAATTTTTCCATAAACTTTGCTAAATTTCACATCTTGTGATTTTATTAGCTTGTAATTGTTCTTATTTTCTAAGCGCATAATTTCTGAGCATTTCCGAATTCCTCAAATTTACGAGCTTCTAAATCTATCAACATATGAGCAAGTGCAAGCTTGTATTTGCTCATTTTTAACAAGCTTGTAAAAACTGTGTGCTTGAGCTTGCAATTGATTACTTTTGCTCAGAATTATGATCTTAATTTTAAAGAAGAAAATTTATAAAATTGTATTAAAAATATCCAAGTTCCTAAAATTTACGAGCTTGTAAAGTATTATATTTCCAAGCAACTCCGGGCTTATACAATTTCCAAACTCATAACATGCTAAATTTCTGAATTTGTAATTTTACAAGCTCGTAAATTTATGTAAGTATTTTCAAAGCACATAATTTCCAAGCAATTGTTTTTAGGTGAGCAAGTACAAGCTCGCATTTGCTCATATTTTTAACAAGCTCATAAAAATTGTGCGCTTGAGCTTACAATTGATTACTATTGCTCTGAATTATAATCTTAAACGAGCTTAATGTCTTGATTTTAATTACGCGCTATAAAGTAAGTAAGCTCGTACGAGCTTGGTTTATGTTAAATGAGCAAAGTCATGCATATTACGTTCACATACGAGCTAAAAACGAGCTTGTATTGGCTCGTTTTTATGGTTACATTTTCGTAAGGGGTCATTTTAAAGCTTAGTAAATGCTGAAACAGATGAAATAATAAAATCAAAATTGATATCATCTGCAAAGTCCCCCCTTTCAGGGTAGCCATCACATATAATAATCATCATTTGGATTTTATTAAGGACGATCGCTGTGATAAGTTTCTACGT
Organism: Ophiothrix spiculata; assembly: GCA_000969725.1. Lineage (NCBI taxonomy): Eukaryota > Metazoa > Echinodermata > Ophiuroidea > Amphilepidida > Ophiotrichidae > Ophiothrix > Ophiothrix spiculata. The sequence continues at coordinate 96,812 of JXSR01S073679.1, forward strand.
GTAAATTTTTTGATAAGAGTCTAAACTCAATATTCAGCAATAAAAAATTGGGGTCAACGACCATCTAAGCGCGCTAAATTGTCATAATTTGATGACGTAATTTCCTATTAATGACGTTAACTTGAAAACTCAAGCGTTAGATTAATCATGTGACATGATTAACTTTTTGTATCTGTTCAATGTAATACAACCGAATTTCAACATTTCCGGTGATGAAAATTGTTTTTTAGATTTTACCCCATGAAATTTCATCTCACACTATCGTTTTAAAACAGTCAGTGACCCCATATTCTTTTTTCTCGATTTTATATCCACTTGACATTCACAATTGACCAGCCAAATATTAAAAATTCTGCAACCTCCACAGTTACAAGTCTAGATTCAGGGAAACGCAGAAGAGCCTGTCATCTATGTCTAGTGATGATCCAATTTTACCATGGTAACAATCGGTACACCAATCTGATTGGGATAATTTAGGTGCCCCCTTTTCCACCCCCTCTCACATGCACTTCTACAGTTTCAAGTCTAGATTCAGAGAAGCTCTGAAGAGCGTGTCATCTAATAATTATCTGGCGATGATACAATTTTTACCATGATAACAATCGGTATACCAATCTGATTGGGAAAATTAAAATGCCGCCCCTCTCCCATGCACCTCCACAGGTTTAAAGTCTAGATTCAGAGTAGCGCTGAAGAGCGTGTCATCTAATAATGTATGGCGATGTTACAATTTTTACCATGATAACAATCTGTATACCAATCAGATTTGGAACATTAAAATGCCCCGCCCCTCTCCCATGCACCTCCACAGGTTTAAAGCCTAGATTCAGAGAAGCACTGAAGAGCTTGTCATCTAATAATGTCTAATGATGATATAATCTTCACCATGGAAACAATCGGTACACCAATCTGATTGGGATAATTTAGGTGTCCTCTTCCTCTGCCCCCTCTCCCTCATGCACCTCCGCAGGTTAAAATCAAGGTTCAGGGAAGTACAGAACAGCTTGTCATCTAATAATATATCTAGCTATGATACAAACTTTACCATGGCAACAATCGGTAAACCAATCTGATTTGGATAATTTAGCAGCAATAAACTTATTGCGCTTCAACCTAAGGCAACGAGATGCTATCATGAATTTTGATTACTTTTTATGTAATATTTATTTTAAAGGTTGCAAGTAAAATTTCACTCAGGATTTTTTGGATACTAGGTAGACTGCTGAAAACATAAGCTACAGTCAGTGTCACTTTTCTGTGTGTTGTAAGATGATACATTAAAAACTGCATGTTTCACACAGAATTTTGTTAAGTAAGCCAGAACTGTGACGCCAATGATGAAAGATCCCCTCGAACCATCACAACTTTTTTGAAAACTTATCATAATTATGCTAATTCATTGAAAATATTTGCATACCTCCAAAACCGTGTTTGAAATCCACCTTCTTGTTTCACCACTCATATTCCGTAACTTATTTGGTTTGATTTTACTAGAAAGACATCATTATATTGCACAACATCTACCGTTAACACACCATCGACTAGTTAGGATTATTAAGAATAGGCCCATACTAAAAATTGTAGAATTCTTACCTTTTTTCGACAATCTTTTAAAAATCCCCAGTAATTTCAGCCTCAGCAAGACAATATATCACAGCAAAATCAATTCTTTGAATGTAAACAAGATCGCGACCCAAGAGTGCTTTCAGAGTCAACACGTGTCAAGGCACAGGAAGGTGTACTGTACGCAGAGTATGAAGCGGTCTGTTTTTTTTAAAGCGAAATTAATGAATATTGATAATGGTTTCGCGTATTTTATAATGTTGGAGGCATATTTATGAAATATTCCGTGTATTTTATGATGTTGGCGGATTTTTGGCCATATTTGGACCCTCCAAAAGCGGTGATGTTGCGGTATTCATGAAAATGAGGCGGTATAAAGTGTTACGGAATTAAAGAGAAGTATTCATATCTACGAGTTGATATCTGTGATGTTTCATCAACCCTGCTTGTAAATGATTGTAATGTATGTATGAAGAATTATGATAAAATAGTGAATTTTTAGTGTTGTTAAAATAAAAGGAAATTCAGCTTTAAGAATTTAAGATTTGAAATTTGATGACAGAAATGCAAATTTAAGTATTAGATATTTGAAATATATGCAAATCATATGTCTAACTGACAACACATGAGACGGGTACTCTAAAGAGGTAGAAGTTGTGTCTCCAAATTACTCAGAATGTATGCTCTAAATGGGTTCTTTGCAATCATTCGGGTTGCCTGAATTTACCCAAGAAAACCACCTCAGAATGAATAGAACTGGCAATGTATGCGGCTTCACCAAACAAACACATCAAGTTTTCCTGTATTTAAAGATTTATAGATAGAAGTTGACATTGTTGATGTTCCATTTCTGTTGCAATCAATTGGCTGTGTTCCAGTATTTACTAGGATAGCACTGTGCTGATAGACTAAAAGATAAGACTAACAGAAGACTAGCCTGTTTACTGCCAATGTCATATGAGTACAGAGACATGCTTTTAGGCATGGTTTTCTTATCTTAAGTAGTTTGATGCAATTAAACCTGTTGTTAGCTCATTGATTAGTTTGTTTAATTATAAAACTCTTTGTTTTCTGGCATTTATATTATGACTTTGCCGTATGCCTTTGCCGTAGAGTATAAATAAAACCATTATAATTTATCATTGAATTATCATGACCAGTTTGCCTTTTAAAACCAGATTATTTACTACCTGAGGTTTTTCCAGATAGCTTCCCAATGCTTTTTGTAGAGGATGCTAAAAAACTGTCTAAGTCTGAATATATCATACAAAAATTTCCCGTTTCCCCCCAGGATTCGAACACTGGACCTCTCACATCCCGATCCCATGTCCACCTATGTCAAGCAACCGAGTATGTCCTGCCATAGCAGCCATTTTGTGTCCATCTTTATCCCCCGTCTGTGACGTATTTGGACTTAGGCGAATTTCTTGATTTTTGCTTGTTGGATTTTGTTGGACTGTGACATGTTCGGGTAATTGAAGATTAAATGGCTTGCGTAAGGACATAGGCCTATACTCCTGGAAAAGACATTCTCTCTACAGACTGATATTGAAACAGAAATTGTATCACTTCTTGAAAATGATTTTTCAGAAATGTAATTTTCAAATTCATCCAGCATGTTCTTGAAAATAGGATCAAATGAAGTCAAATTGACATTTGATTTTTATCCAAGATCTAATTTCAGTGTTCCAGAATTCCTTGGCGGAAATTGTATCCTAGCCTGTTTTTGAAGTCCTTAACCTTCATTTCTTATTGAATATCTCAAATTGGTGCGGGTATTTAATGGAACCTTTACCCATAAGGTAATTGTGATAGTTCGTTCCCCTTTCCATTTGCGTTATAGCTGAACAATTTGTGAGGCCAAGGCATCTTCTTAAATGTAGACCTGTTTAAAAAGTGCCTTTAGATATTTCTTTGAAACTGCATTGATCATGCACACAAATGAAATTGCACAGTAGTGTACATGTACAATGACGTACTTGTCAATCCTAGTGCCAGAGTTGTAACTTTGATTAAAGTTTTTTTAATAAAAAAAAAGTAACTTTCAGTGAGAAACATCTGTACTGGAGATGATGTAGGGTTAACCCTAACCATACAACACATCAAAAAATCACAATCCATATAGTTAGGAAAATAAGTCCAAATACGTCATAGACCGGAGTTAACAATGGTCACGAAATTGCTGCTATGACAGCTCGTGCAAAGTGGCTTGACATAGTGATAGTTGGGTTGGGATGCGAGAGGTTTTGGGTTCTAACCCAGGTGGAAACCCTGCCATATTAACTTACATATTTCGGAGGAGATATTTTTTAAATGGAGAAGTGCTCAGTACGGTTAGGGTAAATGACAAAACTGAATGAGCCCTGGCCAGAAGGACTTAGAAGTTACTTAATTTACGGTACAGATACACAGATGTTGCTTTATGTGTATTTACGTCACTGATTCAATTCAATGTTTATTTCCAGTATTATTTAATAACAAATAATATAATAAATGATACAATGAAATAGATTATGGAGGAAGACCAGTTCGCCAGTTGTAATAAAATATGTTTCATAGAAATGTAGTCAATTGTGAAACATCATACAAATTAAAGGGGCAATCCATGATCCACTTTTCACCCTCAAGGTCACCTCTATCAAAACCGAGTTTTTTAGCTTGTAAGAATTGTCAACTGGTATATGTTACGATCCCCAAACCATTCTTTCATATGTGCTTGCATTTTCGAGAAAAGTGAGAAAATGTGTCATTTTCTAATTATTGTCGGGGCCCCGACAGTAATTACAACACAGTAGCCTATGGGTATTTTCAAAATGTTGGAAAGCTTGTAACTTGGAAACGAATGGTTGGAATCAAGTGAGATTTTCGGTATATATTTATGATGTGCTTTTCTTCTTATTTAGCTAGAAAACAGGCGAGGTTTTTGTCACATCAAAATCATGAATTGCACCTTTAACCCCTTTTTTTTTTGTCTTTGGAAACATTTGGAAATTATCACACAATCCTGGGCAACCATTTTAGCTGACTGTAAAATGGTAAAAAGAATGATGTCTGCATATTCTGCCCTTATCAGAGATAAAGCTGTATCACGTTTTGTTGACACAGATGTGACTATTTCCTCTGAATATCAGTTTATAGGAAATGAAACCATTGATAGTGTAAATGCTCTCACAGAAATAGAAATGACATGGTTAGCCTCTTTATGCTGACTTTATGGAGCACTATTACACACCCGCTCTAAAGTATTACCACACAAAAACTTTATTCACCCATATCTCAAAAGGCCTTTATTCGATTTTCATCATTTTTTGACAGAGTCTATATTGTATCATTATCAAACTAACTAATCCAGAATTGCATTCATTGCATTTGAAAAATATGGCATGTAATGCACATTACTACTTTCGTCTGCACGTAAAAAATCGAGTTTGTATACATTTCTGCGCATTTGTTTTAAAACTTACGACCAGAAAATATTCTATCTGGTTACAAGGTGATATAAATGCGGTTTTGAAAAATTGATAAGTTATACATATTAATGAGATTTGTACTTGTGGTGTATTTGTATATGGCCTATGAAATCAGCTATTTCTATGGCAATGGAAGATTAAATATTACAACAAACATTGATTTATTCATATTGAATAGATAAGTTACCTATACATGTGCTAGTATGAATCTTTGATGATTTTAGGTCGTTTATTATAAAAAAAATGAGGTTTCTGATCGGTATTAATTACAGTATGTGGAAATACTTTAGAGCGGGAGTAACATGGGAGAGAAACAACTAGTAGTGGCAATGGCAAAGTTAAGCAATTGGAGCAAAGGTGTCGCAGATAAGGATTGTATTGCCTGTAGTCTTGTTACCACTTACATCCTGAGTGTTTCTAAAATTGTTAAATTCAGAGTGTTTCTAGATTATCTCAGGCTCAAAGGATACAGAACAGAAAATTGATTCCCTTTAGTTTCTGTGACTCTATGGGGGAGGGGTTCTTAAGGTGTCTGGTCCATGATAGATCCGTCTGGTCCATGATAGATCCGACTGAAATTTGCTTGTAAAAATCAGCATAAATAATATTTTATTATGTAGAATTGATTTTTAAATTATAATTGGGGGTCACTGGACTTGATTTTGCATGCAAGTCAGTTTTGGAGCTTTTTGGGACAAAGTAGTACAGGGTCTATGGGAAATGTAGCAAAAGTGACATTAGGCCAAAAAAAAAAAATTGTTGTGTTGCCCTCACAGGCCAAAAAACGGGAGGACCGGACGGTCGGATTTTTATTTTTTTTTTTATTATTTTTTTTTTACTAAGTATGACCTCCAGATCTTGAGATAAATGGTACAATGCAAAATATGTGAGGTGAGAAGGGTTTTTGTGCGAAATATAGTCATGAAAATTTGACAAATAAATGATTCAACAAATAAAATAAAAATTGTTGTTTGCTAAATATTAATTAAAACTCGTAACTAAAAAGGTAGTACACCTTCCGGTTCCATTTATTTCATTCCAATTTAAGAATTTTGAATTATTTTTTGTTGAATATACATACAAAAAAGAATGTGATGACTTCCGGTCGCTGACCTCTGCACAGAGAGTGCTAGACTTTTATGTATCTGCACGCATACTAGTAGTTTCGCGATCGAGGATTTTAAGTATTACAAGAGACTAGCTAAAAACTAACCTATTTGCAGTATCGTACTACGAATAAGAGGCAGCTCGTCTACTATTCGCAGTACTGCAGATACTGCACATTTTTATTTAGGTAATAGCATCGGCATCTTCTTATTCGCAGTCCGATACTGCGAATTTATTCGATACTGCGAATAGAGTCTTCCAAAACAAAAACATGTCCGTCGAGTCGCCGAAGTATTTACTGCATTTTCAAGGCGAAAAACACGTAAATATCATTAAATTTACAACAAATGTGTACAAAATAAAAAATAAAAATAAAAATGCCGGTCGTAGAATTTCGAAATATACGACCGGGCGGGTGAGGGCAACACATCAATTTTTTTTTTTACGCCTTATTTAGAATTGATTCAAAAACTTCCCATTTAAATTTTGTGTCAATTTTTTCACCCAATTCATACAATCCGCGTGTGCTGCGCGTGTCACATAACCAATCAGCATGCAAGAATATCAAATACGCAGAGTGCAGTGGATTTTCACAATGCACTGCGCTTGTTGCGTTCCGGTTTGCGTGGCGGGCGTTTAGTGCGTGTGAATGTTTCATTGTTTTTGTCGGGTGATTATTTATTTAGTTTAGAGAAGTTTTCGATTTTGATGGTCATATTAAAGGCTTTGTTTCTTTTAACAAAAGATGCAATATTATTTTTCTGTCGTGTATGAATTAGATTAATAAATTTGCATTCCATAATGCTCGTAAAATGAGACAAAATCAATGCACTTGCGGTAAATTTTGACTGCTGTCCAATGCACTCGGCCCCTACGGGCCTCGTGAATTTTACGCATCAAAATTGACCGCGCGTGCATTGATTTTGTCTCATTTCACTCGCGTATGAAATGCGCATTTATTAACCTATAAGTATGGTCTTTCTATTAGTGGAGAAAAAGTGGAGGTCATCGGCATGTGACATTTTTTTGCTTCAAAATGCTATTCTGCATATATGCTGTGCATATATGTTGCTGCACTTGGGAAATTAAAACAAGTGCGTACCAGTATGCGTGGACCAGACCTCTTAAAAATAAAAAATTGTGTGTGGATGCTTCCTTTAACCTTAATCAATTTCTAAACTTTTTCCATTTCTAGAAAACGCAAGGGGGGAAAACTCATGTTTCACCAGGACCTTCTATTTCCCAAGCGAGTGTAACGCATAGTAAACCACAGTCGCTGCCCGATTGGGTTCCTCTATATAACCCCCGTCTATGCGAATCTGGACTTTTCATGATTTTCTGAAGTGAGATTTAGTAAGATTTTGTTCTGTTAAAGCAATGCTATAAGATTTTGATCAAAAATGGTTTATAGTAAAAACTGTATAAAATGAAGGAATGTGACTATCTAAAAGCGTTTTCAAGTGTATTTTGTCAAAAATTTGTTTTGTCAACAAAAACTGGATAACAAGCACATGCATGCTTTCGTATACTAATACATGTGGAATTAAATTTGGGATCCCGAATTTAATTCAACAAATGGCCATAACAGAAAAGTAAGCATATTTAAGCCAAATCATTTGAAGGGTATTAATATCTTCCAAAAACAAACCCAATAAGCTAAAAAAAGTGAAAGTCATCCATGGGTGACAGGGAGGCTGAGGGGGACACTTTATTTTTAACACTTTATAGTATTGCTTTAAGGTTATTTCTATAGTACTTTCAAACTGTAAAAAAACACATCATTTTGATAAAAGTGGAGCTAACTTTTTTTGATTTCATATATACCTCAGAGTGTGTATAAGATGTCTTTAAAATTTAAATTTTGTTATTCTGTCATAGTGAAATGATCAGTTAGTATTCCTTTTAGGCCATATATCCGTTTAAGAAAACACTTAAAGATACGGTAATCAAAATGAGCTTTTGTAATTTCAATTTTCATTTTAAAAAGTCTTTCTATACTGTCTGTTTTAAGGCTCTGTTTATTTCCAATTCCACAGATATAGCATTTGTTTGTATGTTACCTATCATTTATAAACAGGTCAATTTATCCAGTACCAACAGTAAAGAATAGATTTGGCCTGATTTGTAAATCAAATTCAAGTGAAAGTGGTCAGTTTGGAAAACATTGAATAAAACATGAAACTAGTAGGAGCTCTGTGATGTTTTGATTAGGGTGGGAGTAAAGAGTTGCAGGTAAATAATTCTGGTCCAGTTAGATAGAATAATATCTTGTTGTTTTTAAAAAAGATTTTGTTTGGATCTGTAGGACCTAATTGATTATAAGTAAGATCTGGGGCCGATTTCATTTATATTTAGCGATGGTTGCTAACCCGTTTTGATCGTTAACTCCAAAAATGATTGCTTAAAATTAACGACCATCGCTAAATGTTAGTGTAATCGGCCCAAGTTTAATTTTTTTATTTGTTAATCTTGGTGGGTATATCATTGTTTTTTAATAATGGTTTGGCATTACTATTAGATAATAGCTAAATGGAAACTTCGGTCAGGTTTTAGTACAACATGTATTCATGTCAGGTTTTGCTGCATTTTATGGCATTTATCCCGGGCATTTATCGTTACGCATACCCCATGCTCATCATCATTTTGTTCTATAGGAGAATTACCCTCTCTTGAATGGATTTCCCTGGCTTTGGGCTAGTGCTGAACCAGATTCTTAGCCAGGAATTGTCCTAGTCTGTCATTGTTAATAAATACATGATGGCTTCAAGTCATATTCATTTCAACTTGTTTAAATGATTTACATTGTAATTGGACTAGTAGATGGCTAAACTCCTCGTGGCAAATGCTATGCAACTAGTTGTAAATGAAGACAAGATATTTATTATGTACGAGTAGCATCCATTTTTGAATAGTATTACTGTACTACCATGTGTAGAAATAGGTCAAGACAGTTCGCTGTGAGTTTTGATGAAGAACCTTTTTTTATTGTTCAGAAATTGAATGCACATTTTTTAGAAATTGAATGCATACTATTGGTAAAAGGTTTTTTGATAAAATGCAAATTTTAAAAAAAGAATGAGTAAAGGCAAAATGGAGAATTGTTATAGTCAGTGGTGATTTTTTCGCTGTTGACCTTCGATTTTTAAATGTAAAATGATAATTAGAAATTATAAGAATACATGCCTTAAAATGAGATGTCACTTTCCCTCTTGTGAAATATATATGTATGTATTAATAATATAAATATTAGATTTAAATGTAGCAAATATGAAAACTATTAATATCACTGCTTGTGAAATGACTTCAAAAACCATTAAATAGTCTACTTGAAATTGTAATTTGCATTTACAAGTGGCCATCAATTCTATTTCTGAAATTGAATTTAGATGACAAGATGCATCAAAAACAATTATGATTCCTGGATAATGGATATACATCCAAATTGGTTATTGCAGACTTTGTAATATAATTTCAAAAAACATTGGTGTAATTATGCATCTACTTCAGTTTAGTGGTATAGTGGCAATTGATTGAAAAATATCTCTACATCTATGAATAATCTCTTCTGATTCATCCCTTTTTCTTTAAAAAATATTCAGAATTTTGTTTTTAACAAATATGCTTCAAATTCTGTGATTTTTGTTGGAAAATCTGTAAGGCGGAAGACTTCTGACATTACCTTATCTGTCGTATATGGTTATGCTATTGCTGCAAAAGCACAATTCTTATATTGCTATCTACACGAGATAAAACAAACACACTGACACAAAATAAAATATATATCAGTTCATGTGGATGTTCATTTCATAAAAAAAGGACATTCATAAATTCAGGTTCATATAAAATAATAAATAATTATAATTATAAAAACAGTACAATTTTGGATTAAATTAAATTTCTTTCAAGTAAACTATAATAAATCAGTGTTTCAACTATTAAAATCACATGTCATGATAAACACCACAGCTGTAACAGATAAGTTTTTTGAGAAGCTTACCTGAATATTCATTTTAAATTAAAAATTCTTCAGAAAGGACAATTTTACTTTCTTCAGAAGATGCAGCTTACCTGAATATTCATTTCAAATAAAAAGAATATTCAGAAAGGAAAATTTTACTTTCTATAGAAGATGTAGCTTACCTGAATATTCATTTTAAATAAAAAATTATTCAGAAAGGACAATTTTACTTTCTTCAGAAGATGTGTTTTATGAAATTGAAAATGCATTGCGCTGAGTATATAAGGAGACTTTAGTACTAAGCTCCGCTGGGAGAGCTTGGTTGCAATAAATTTACTCATATATTCTTAGGAAAGGCTCTTACTTTAAAGGAAAGATGATTTATTAAAGTTGCTGTTTAGTATAATTCAGCCAGTATTAAAGATGTTATGCCAAGATTTAACAAATTGCATTTGACAGTGAGAAAACTTTGATGAATAGTTAAGGTCATGTCATGTTTAGAAAATTGCTGCAGGGATTTCATTCCATCTTGTTTGTTTGTTTGTGTATAAATGCCAAAAGATATTTTTCACATGGTAAGCACAAATATAATCTGTATCTGATGGTTGTCACCATATCTTGCTAGAAGCTTAAAAAAGCCAATTCTGCAGGTATAACATTTTTGTTACCTACTATTAAAAACTGGTCAATTTATCTTGTGCTAAGAATCGATTTGGCCTGATTTGTAAATCAAATTCAAGAGAAAGTGGTCAGTTTGGAAAACATTAAATAATGTAAACGAGTTCAAGGTAGATGATGAACGGACTGAGGTAGGAAGTTGATTCCAAAGTCTTAGGAATGAAACAAAAATGGAGTTGAAGAATGCATTTATCCTAGCAGTAGTGTGAAGGTTCCTAGACTCATTTACTTTAGAGAGGTTGAAAACTGAAGAAAAGTAGATGGACCTATTCCAATGATAACTTTAGGATCTTACGGGTTGTAAGGTAGATCAGATTTATTTATTTGGTTTTTGTTTTAGTGACTGGTTTGATTCAGGTATTAGGGTTTTACATATAGCTAGATATAAATCAGTGTTGGGTTCCAGTTCATAAAACACATAAAATTGTGTGTCAGGTTTTGCTTGATTTTGAACACTTTTAAACATTACTTGAAACCTGTGATTAGTCCTTTTTTCAGAAGTGCTTTGAGCTAGTGCTGGTATATAATCAAGTCAGGAATTGTCCTAGTCTACCATTGTTAATAAATACATGATGGCTTCTAGTCATTCATTTCAACTTGTTGAAAGATTTCATTGTAATTGGACTAGTAGATGGCTAAACTCCTCATGGCAAACTGTATTCAACTAGTTGTAAATGAAGACAGGATATTTATTATGTATGAATAGCATCCATTTTTGAACAGCTTTGTTATACTACCAAGTGTAGAAATAGGTCAAGACTTGCAGCTATTAGCTTTGATGAAGAACAATTTTTATTTTTCAGAAATGGGATAATATTGGTTAAGTGCAAAGTTCAAAAGGAATTTTTAATGTTATTGTACTATAATGAAAATTCAGAATTGTCGTTATAATGATAAGCCTACATGGGCCATGTCATTACTTGACATATGCATTAATCTTAAGTTTTTATAAGTAAAATGACATTTTATATAATTAAATGAATGCCTACCTAAAATAAAGAGACCTCATTTTCCTTCTTGCAAAATATATGCAGATTTCAATATTAAATTAATTTAGCAAGCATAAAGGCTATTAATATTTCTACTTGCAAAATGACTTCAAATAAAAAGCCATTAAAGAGTCT
>JXSR01S073680.1:16912-28854 GCA_000969725.1 Ophiothrix spiculata
CGAGTTACTCCATCAGTGCATGTGCGATATTTGCCTATTGACGATGTACCATATTTGCCTATTGACGATGTACCAAAATAATCTGATGATTACTGGAGAAAACAACAATCAAAACCAACGGCCTAGCTCACTCCTAACAGATTCGTTGCCTTGGAATCGTGTTTATCTTGTCCCTACACCGCCCTGGAAGCTTCTCCCGATTTTTCCCTACACTACCTAATTTGCCCATTATTCTACTGGCAACCTCGTGAAGCTTGCCCTTGGAATGCCCGGGGCTAACATGGGGCTCGCACTTCTTCACTATATGGGCTGAACTGGGGGGCTGAATTGTCACATGATACAGAGCAAGAAATAACCATCTACTACTTCTTAGTCAAAGTACTACCCGGGTATTTTAAATCACGGCTACCTACGGGTTACTCATATCATTTGTCTAGTGTGAACAGTTGTTTATTATCGAAACTTCTGCAAAGAAAGGTCCATAATTTAATTTATTGATGTTGCATTTAAGCTCATTTATTTTGTTTGAGATCATAATATTACACCTCAGCCATAATAATAAGCTAATATTATTTGATTATAACATAAGCCCATCATTCTGGCATCATTCATAGTCAGTCCTCAATATGTTGCTACCCCTGGGCCCGTTTTGATGCTTTGTTATATGCATAGTTATTTGCTGATGCGTCAAATGCGTGTCAATAGCCTTTACAATTAGTCTCTTTGCAGCCGAGATGTCTGAGCCCAGCATTACGTTAGAATCATATCAACTTAAAAGTCTGCGGTAAACATAAAGGTCACATTAATATTACGATCACAGCCTGTGTCTCAGCTTTAACACATGGATAGATCCGCAATGGGCCAACTTCACCCGTATTATAGACCACGCTGTAACAAATGGTAACAAGCCTAAAAATGCCGAGTCGACATGTTATTTTTGATGTAATTATCCTCAAATTCAATCCTATGCAACATAAAATTAAGTGTCTTATTTGACAAAAGACATCGTATTCTAAATAATATCCGAATTAAAAAATGTTGCTATATGCATAGTTATTTGCTGATGCGTCAAATGCGTGTCAATAGCCTTTACAATTAGTCTCTTTGCAGCCGAGATGTCTGAGCCCAGCATTACGTTAGAATCATATCAACTTAAAAGTCTGCGGTAAACATAAAGGTTACATTAATATTACGATCACAGCCTGTGTCACAGCTTTAACACATGGATAGATCCGCAATGGGCCGACTTCACCCGTATAGACCACGCTGTAACAAATGGTAACAAGCCGAAAAATGCCGAGTCGACATGTTATTTTTGATGTAATTATCCTCAAATTCCATCCTATGCAACATAAAATTAAGTGTCTTATTTGACAAAAGACATCGTATTCAAAATAATATCCGAATTAAAAAATGTTGCATAGGACCGATTTTGAGATTTTTTCGGTGAATTTTGCCATAGAGAACTTAGAAAATGGCGAAAATATTGAAGTAAAGCTAATGAATATAAAATTTAACCTTTGAAAAGTGACATTATCTTTTCAGCTTCTTATCCATGAATTATTTTGTTTAAAGTTCTACAAACTTAATTCAGTCATTTTTTCAGTATGTAATGCTTTAGTTTGTTCTTGAAAAAATAGAAAATGAAAAAGGCATCCGTCGGGATTTTCCGGAATTCAATTCGGAAGTAGCTTCAACATGACAAAAATTGCCTAACATATAGCATTAAAAACGTTTCTAGTTATTAACCTTCCAGGGCGGTGTATCGTGTCCCTATGTTAGCGCTGGGCAAGTCGTTCGGGGGGGGGGGGGTTCCATTAGGGAGGTGACGCATACGTAAGGCCTAAAAGCCCATACCCCGTCAGCATCGCTGACACCCAAAGACCCTTTATTTTATAATTGCATGTGCTCTCATCCAAAGACCCTATAAATCTTTATATTTTTCTCTCACCGAATGCCAAATTTCACTCAGCAAAGTCTAAAAATCGTGCTCTCACACAATGACCCTCATTTTAAGACCAATAAGACCTCATATTAATGTATATTTCTCTCAACAAATGCCAAAAATCCTGCTCTCACCCAATGACCACTCATTGTTTGAGCATGTGCTCTCATCGAATGCCCCAGCCTATCGGAGCGCGATCCTTACACCTTCATCCATTTCAAATATGACTGTTCCCCCCCCCCCATTAACAAAATTAAACATGCATATGATTTCACGGGTTTGATTTATTACAATAAGTTTATCTTGTAATTACCCTCCAGCTCACAAATACGTTCTTGTAGTTATCTAGAGAATGATTAAGACCATAGATTCTTTACAGCAAGGTTTATGCCATAATACACAGTAACAGCTCAGTGGGCATGAATGAACGAATTGAATGTTCAGCAAGGTCAAATTAACACTGCTGTGTATTATTAGGGATGTGTATTATTAGGGATGTCAATTATTGTAGAAAAATCCGTGCTGGATTGAAATTTATGTTCAAGTCCCTTAACTTTAGACTCATCAATGACGGGTTCAATAATGTTTAAAATAATTAAAAATGTACCTATTGAAAAAAAAAATGGAGTATTTTTTAATATGGAGGGAGGTTCTTTATAATTTTCATCATAAAACAAGTATATTACAGTTGATTGAATGTTCGTATGTTTTCATAAATGAGCAGCTCCGTGTGAAAATGGACTAGAGGTCGCCGTGCAAACTCAAATTAGCCCTGTTCGGCGGTATAGCGCGCTGTACAACAATGCATTTCGCGATGTGATTCACTCACTTCTAGGCAAAAAGTAAACAACCATTTTAAAGGAGATAGATCCATTGTTCCATTTATGAAGGACACTTTTTGGAAACCACCTCTTTTACTTCATACCAGTCGATCGAAACCCCAGACCACCGCCCCAGTCGGAGATCTCCCAATACTTTTGCAATCCTTGGATGACACAGGACATCTCCGAAAAAGTGTCTTACATCATTACAACCGGTATATATTCGTAATCAAAATGGTATAATTTTTGACTTTCAACTGCGAATGAATCACCTCGCGAAATCGCAAAACGTCATCCAAACCCCACGCTACACCACTGTTCACTAATAATATATAGCCATTTATAGCTAAAGGCACATTATTGGTGGCGCTATTTCAATAAATCAAGTTTCCAAGTTTTAAGAATCAACGACCCCTAGTTTTGACATTTGCTACATGAGTATGAAAAAAGGTAAAGGAGACCAAAAACAAATTTTATTCATGCAAAATTCACACAATTATTTAATTTATGCAATATGCATATAATTAATTTCAAAAAATGAATAGCGCCACCAATAATGACACTTCAAAATATGGACTAAAAAAAGATGTATTTTGATCTAAAATGACCATTTATAGAGATAAAATGAGAAATTAAGTTATGGAAACAAATATTACAGTTCAACACCTAATTCTAGAACACTTTTAGGGACCTGCATTTATTGTTACAGTGCATTTTTGTCGAAAAATTAATAAATGAACCCATCAAACAGTGGTGGCTATGCCACACTCGCCGACGACGTGTTTTGGGTGGTATAATTTAAAATGATTGTGAATTTTGTTCAGTATCAAACTGTTACTCATATGCACCGCTCTTTCGTGTCATTAATCCAGTAAAAATCATTCCAATATTGTGGATATAAGTACTTTTAGTGGTTATTGGAGTAAGTATAGTTAATATAATTGCCATTTTTTCCCGTATATTACTGGATTAACGTCGTGGCTGTGCCGAGTTTGTTTATTCACCCTACTCCCGTTGTATATCTGTAACAGCTTGTCAAATGGGTCCATTTGTTGAAATTGAACAAATGACCTCAAATTTGGGCGGATATTTTCAATACGAAGAGAGACATGGGATTTTTTGGACAAATCAGTTTCTTAGTTGGTTTGTCATTTTTACAGACCCGTAAATTCCTTATATTCACATTTTCTCTAATTTACCCCTATTTGTAACTCAAATAGCATCACATTTTTCGGACAAAATCTTTAATATCTCCGGAACCGCTTGACATACATATGTGATCTTGGTGTCATTTTACTTTGGAAACAGAGTGCAATTCGAATGTATCATGAAAATAAATTGAATAGGAACTTTAATTTTCTCGTTGATATCCCTAGTATTATATGGGAAGGATGTGAAATTGCATACTAAATTGAACTGCATTATGGGTGTAATCCACGCGCATCACGATAATGCTTTTCAGTTACTTGAAATTCCGATAAAAGGCGAAAAAAGGCCCGTTATATACGAGCGAAGTTGGTTGAATGTGAGCGGAGTTGGCATTTACCATAGCTCCAAACGTGTTTGTTGAAGTATAATCCATACTAGAAAACTAGCAAATTGTGCCACAAAACTAGCAAAAAAATATAATTTTAGTTCAAAAACGTGATTTCATTTTTCATAAAAAATAATCATTCGACAAAAACCCATGTTTCAAAGAGTCAGAATTCACTCAGATTTCGGTCGATTGTCGTTATCTGAAAAGTATTTGTGTTTAGTAAACTGTAATCAAGATGTATGTATATATACGATGTGTTCGTTTTACTCAAGGAAACAATCGGAAGGCCACAAACTCATCGGATATGCAACAGACCCAGAAATTATTGCAAGGTTTGTCAACAGTATATTGGCTGCTTGACTATCGCTGTGTGTCAGCCATAACTGGGAGGGGGGGGGGGCTTCTGCTCCTAATGGGTGTTTTAACAATTCATATCAGGTATTTTCTGTGTGCTTTAAAGATCAATACGGTATTATATTGTGTTATCATTGAAACCACAATTTACTTTTACATGCATGAATGTATTCAATTTGGGATGTCTTGAGAGGATGCCCCCCAGTAATGGCCGATCAAATGCATAAAGTCGGATTCGTCTCTACGGTATCGTGAGTGTTAAAATATGCCATTGAAACCTGGCTTAACACTAGCAAAATTTGCAGTGTACGAGCGGACAATTGCTTCCTTTTGCCGCCCCGCCCACAAATCGTAAAAGTCCCAATACCTACCTATAGTAGTGGTACTAGACGGAGGACCAAATATGGCATGAAATGGAGACTCGTAATACATCATGGCGGCAACACCCAAAGATTTCTGCTCACATCCTGAGAACAAATGTGTTACACTCAAGTTGAAGTTTTTGTATCGCCCCTCTGCAAGCATCGATTGGATCCTCTCATAGGCGATATCAAATGGTGGTCTCAAACGAAAATGCGATAGAAGGGATCTATCATAATTGCACAGAAAATTGACAATTCGAATGTTCTCAAAATTGGTTCCATTTTGATGTATTTGTGAACTGTTGTACTCCAGTTCAGCTCCGATAAAATGGGTATCATTATCGGCTTTTATAAGACGCAGTGTAGCAAAGCATATTACTATAATTTTGATCATCGTAAGTGTTTTTGTCCTCATCATGATCCTAGCAATTCAATACAATTGTTGGTTAACTCCTAAAATCTTGCATGTGTTCACTACGAAACTGAAGATGTTGACCACAACGAAAAAACACACACAATGACCAAAATTGGCAATGAACAGAATCAAACTATTCCACCGAGAGACACTGTTCCCGAACGCGCAGCATTACACGTCTTTAAATTGGTTTTCTAAAAGGGCTTGTTACGAAACAAATTTATAATTTCTACATTTCATATTGTTACTTAGAAAATTCGTTAAAGACAGAATCCAATCAAAAGCCCGCTCTTATGAAAGCAGTCTTGAATTCTTTATGGGTGAATACAGGCTCTCTCAAACGCTAGTGACAATAATAAGTTTTAAACGGACCAATTATACTTAAGATCCCATCCAGCTTTTAGAGTTAGGGGCGGGGATTAGGGTTAGTTTTAAGGTAAGGGTTTAGAGTTAGGGTTAGTTTTTGATGGGACCTAAAGTATACTTTTTAAAGAAAAAAAAATTCAGATAAGACATCCAAACTTTCTTATGTTTTTACCAAAACTGAATTTAAAAAAGCATCTTGGAGCCCTGTTGAAGATAAGCTTCCTCTAGCTTACTTGGTACCAAGTACCACGTTGGGTTTCCTTGACGAAAACCTAAAAAAGATGATTGAACTTGGTGCCAGCAGCCAAGGGTTGGTGGAATAAGCTTTGATTTGATTTTTATTAAAAGTATTGACAATCAGTGCCAAGAGACCAATATTAGGTGATAATTGCATTTTCGTAAATAATTGCTTATAAAAACATTCAGGAAAATATTACGCATCAAAACTTTAGAAAGAAGAATTAAAATACAAAAGGTATGCAATTTTTTTTATTGACAGGAAGTAATACAATTGATAGCATTTTAAGAAAAATATAAATAACTCAATATAACAAAAATATGATGCACCGATAAGCCCTTTTTAACCGATACCGATTACCGATTATTTGATGAAATTATCGGCCGATACCGATACCAATTTATTATTTCACAACGTGGACGAACTTGGAAACGAACCATGCACTGATGTATCAGTGCGTTTTACTTAAAACAATGACTTATGAAGAGTTAGGTGGAATCCTGTCGTAATTGTGTAAATACTTGCAGTTTTTACTTTCTAAAATCCAAATGTGGGCTTTATGCGTTGTATTCTATTTTTGTTTCTGAAGAGTTTTCGTTTGCAATATAATTGTATAGTTAGCGCTGGTGAGTGCAACTAGTGTGGGGTGTTTTTGTGAATATTAGGCGTATCGGTTGACAGTATCGGTAAGTTGGTGTTTTTTACCGATACCGATTCAGAACCGATAAGGCAAATATCGGTGCCGATATCCCTACAAATTAATATTGCACATTAGATAAAAAGAGAAACAATCCTGGTGAGGCTAGAGAAGGGCGTGCTTGATTGAGGACTCTATGTGACCGTCCATCCCAAAATAGCCGTAAATGCTGCCTATTGGCATTTTAACTTTTTTAGATATTTGTAAAGTCAAAGTTATAAGAATTAAAATGAAACCTTAATCAATTTCTCTCAATTTTCATAATTCAGGTTATGGTCCGTCAAAGGTTTTCGGGGAGTAAAATGTATAACTGAGATATACACGTTCAAAGATCAGTAAGCCCTATATTTTCATTTCATTTTCCGAACATTTTTTTGAAATGAAACTTTTCTGGTGTTTTGAAGTAAGCACAAGAATTGTAAACCCGCCAAAAATCAATTTCGACAAATTACGACCATGACATGTAGTTTCACATATAGCGAAAAATGGGGTTTTGATGCATTTACGGCTCGTTTGAAATGGACAGTCACATATAAGTCTTGGAAAGTATAACAATGAACATTAGGTCACATATGAAAAATATTTTGTATTTTGTTATAACCATTTGACAGGAACTTGCAGATTTCACTTCTTCTGGTGTAATATATATTTTCATTTTGTTCATGGTTGAATGGTTTTAGGTTCCAGAACACTTCTAGTGAAGCTTGTTAGCATAATGTTATTCAAAATTTGAAAAAAATACTGATTTTCGTCGTTTTTGGATTTTACGCAAAACACGTTTTTTTAGGACTGCGCGCAGTTTTTCCCGGAAACAGTTCATCCGATTCACATGAAACTTAGTGAGAATATTAAAATTAGGCAGATCTAACTTATTATGAAGGGAAAAAAATGAAAAATCTATTAATTTTTGGAGAGACAGGTTTTCCTTTATTTTTTCCGATTTGCGTAATTTTTGAAATTTTGAAATAAAGGCTGACAGCCACAAGGCCGTACTTGCAAGAAAGACCCAGAAGGGCGTATTTACAACAAAATGCTTTCAAATAACTAAAAAGCATATATATCCCAATCATTGTGTCACATTTGACATTGTAGTTGACTTTTTTTAGACATGTTAGTGACGTGAAAGCTTTTTCAGAGATTTGTATGCATTTATATTTTATAAGTATAATTAACAGAAGGCAGCCATTGGAGTTGAGATGCTCTTACACTGGCGTATTCAATTGTGCTGCCCTTTGTATGTACTTACTTACTGGTCCTATTGGCATGATTCATCTTAGTGTAAATAAGGTGCAGCATTTCGTCCTTTTTGTAAGCTCTGAAAATGACACTCGCTAGAGTATCGGAAGCTCTCCAATATGGATGTTTCTGCTCATATCATAATTGTGTTTGCATTTATTTGATTACAACAGTAGTAAAATCTACTAAAAATGTGTTATTTTAAATTCATCCATTAGAGTTAAAAACTTGTTTTGAACCTGTAAGGTGATTCAGGTGTGGCAGGAATGTTCTTATTGTCCGGGTTGTACAGTAAAGTATAGGCTTACAACTCTCACGCAACATCAGTTTCACGCTTTACTCCGTTATGAGCTGTTATGGTCCATTTCAAGGGGACTAAGATTCCTTTCACACCGGCTTTGGTTCAAGATGACGAAAATTGAATATACAAATGTGGGACAGACTTTCATGTTAATTACGGTATAGATGGGCACGTGTTGAAACAGTTAGCCAGTTCAAATGTTCTGTCCGTGCATAACAATGGATTTTGTAATTCGTAGTAAAATATTTTGTGAACCTATTAATTATTCTATTCACTGGAGTCAATAAGTATAGATAATCCCCACTTGAGAAATTGCAATCTTTGACAGTCCTTTTGTATTTACACGATATAAAGCACAACTAAAAATCTCTAGGCGTTATGCTTTTCGTCGAAAACAATAGCCTATCCTATATTTTGATTGACAGGCCTCTTTTGTGCGGTAAAATTAATTCGATACTTCTATTGTCATTTACGATTTAGTTAACAAAATCCTTTGTCCTTTAATGAGATAACGGACAGAACATTTGAACTAGCTAACTGTCTCGTAACATAACATACATGACTGTTTATCCAGACAACACGTTAGCAATAATAATGCCTCAGGTCCAATAATGGAGTAGCGTTAGAAAAGATGTAACCTTGGCAAGTTGTATCTGTTTAGAAACAACTCATTGTCTATGTATCTAGCTAATCATGCATCGATTGCACACGATATGTAAATTTACATTTCGTATGTTGTTGAGACTTATTGGAGCGATTTTTCCCTTTGCAAAGCGGTCTGAGACTGAACACATTATAGACTAGTAAATCTAACCTATATATAGGTAAACCTGGAACAAATTGCAACAGAAGGTTTTTTGGTTTGATATTGTTACAATAACCCCACTGAACATTCTCACCAAAATCCGACAAAATCCGACACTGGGAAGTAGGCTAATTAGCATAAATCCAATATGGCCGCCAAAATTCCCATCAAAATACTACATTTTCATTATAATGGCTTAATAGTATCTTGTAAAACACTTTTATGTTCTAAATTATCATTGGAAAATGGCTTCTGGAGCTATAACAAATATATCTGACTCAAAATTATGTCATTTGCAAAAGTCAAATTCAAAATGGCTGCCAAAATGGCCGCCAAAATAGCTACATTTCATTCAAATTAACCAAAACAACCATTAAAGTGCCTGATATCATAAATAATTAACAGGAAATAACATTAAGGGTTGCAATAAGATTATTTGTCCGCTAATTATATGGTAAGCTTGTTTCAGAATCAAAATGGCGTCTGTTTTTAGATTCAAAATGGCCGCCAAAATATGTTAATATGTGCTAAACTGGGTTAGAAGCACTTCAAAACAGTATCAAACACACCAAATGTTCAGAAATATTCGATGGAAATTGGCTTTGAGGGTAACAATAGCAGTTTAATTCTCAAATAAGGGTGTAAGCATGTTTTAAATTCAATATGCAGCCTGTTGTAAGATCCAAAATAACCGCCAAAATATGATTTTAGGAACAAATATGGGATAAAGTAGCTTTTAAACAGTATCAGAAACACTTCATGTTCAAAGTAATTGATGGAAAATGGCTTTTTAACGCAACAATAAGAATATGTTTTTCTCAAATAAGGGTATGAACATGTTCCATATCCAATATGCAGCCTATAGTGAGAACCAAAATGGCCGCTGAAATATGATTTTAGACACAAAACTGGGATAAATCGAAAACATCAAATATACAAAATAATAGATAGTAAATGACTTTGATGATAACAACTATAGGAGCCTTTTTCCTATATAATATTGTTTGCATATTTTAAAATTTATGATGGAGCCTGTACTTTGAACAAAAATGGCCGCAAAAATAC
The DNA here is from genome assembly GCA_000969725.1 of Ophiothrix spiculata. Taxonomy (NCBI): domain Eukaryota; kingdom Metazoa; phylum Echinodermata; class Ophiuroidea; order Amphilepidida; family Ophiotrichidae; genus Ophiothrix; species Ophiothrix spiculata. Next base: position 27,055 of record JXSR01S073680.1, read on the forward strand.
AATTTTGTGCAAGGAAATGGATATAAGTGACTTAAGACATTTCAGATATTGGATTTGAAATGGGCTAACAACCTTATTTTGGTAGAATTTAATAGTTACCTGTAAAGCCATTTTCCATTGATCATGTTGAACATTTGGTGTTTTCGATATGGTTTCAAAGTCACTAACTCATTTTCATGCATATAATTGTGTTTTGGCGGTAATTTTGAATTTGTGTACAGGTTCCATTAGAAATATGCTAATATGTCCCTATTTGGGAAAAATGATCGTGTTACCCTCAAAACCATTTTCCATCGACTATTTTGAACATGCGGCGTTTTTAAGACCATTTAAAAGTCACCTTAACCCATTTTGTCCATAAAATTGTATTTTGGCGGCCATTTTGGATCTCAAAACAAGCTCCATAGTGAAATTGAACAACATCCTTATTTGATGCTAATATTATTTCTCTTAAAGCCATTTTCCATCAAATATTTGGTATTTTTGATACTGTTTTGAAGTGCCTGTATTACCAAGTCTTGCACATAAAAACGTATTTTGTCAATGTTTGTCGGCCATTTTTAACCTCAGTACAGGTTCCATATTGAATAAGAAAAATGCTAACAACCTTATTTGGGAAGAACTGATCCTAATTTTACCCTCAAAGCCATTTTCCATTGATTATTTTAAAAATTTGGTCTTTTTGATACCGTTATATAAGCAACTTTAACACATTTTGTGCCTAAAATTGTATTTTAGTGGCCATTTTGGATCTCATAACATTAGCTCCATAGTGAAATTGAAAAATGCTAACACCCTTATTTGGGAAGAAATGCTACTACTGTTTCCCTCAAAGCCATTTTTCATTGATTATTTTGAACATTTGGTGTTTTTGATACCGTTTACGAGCCCCTTCAAACCATTTTTTGCCTAAAAATCATATTTTGGCGGCCATATTGGATTTAAAACATGATTACACCCATATCTGAGAAGAAATTTTACCATTGTTACCCTCTACGCCATTCTCCATCAAAATTTTTGAACATTTGGTGTTCTTGATACTATTTTTAAGTGCCTCTAACCTTTTTTGTGTGCATATAAACATATTTTGGCGGCCATTTTGAATCTCAGAACAGGCGCAGTTTTGATTTTGATACAAGCGTACAATATAATTAGGGAGTAAATGATCTTCTTGTAACCTTTAATGTTATTTCCTGTTGATTATTTATGATGTCAGGCAGTTTAAAGGTTGTTTTGATCGCATTTTATGAAAATCAGCTATTTTGGCGGCCATTTTGGCAGCCATTTTGAATTTGAAATATGCATATGACATAATTTGAAGTCAGTTGTATTTGTTATAGCTCCGGAAGCCATTTTCCAATAATAATTTTGAACATAAAAGGGTTTTACAAGATACTATTAAGCCATTATAATGAAAATGTAGTATTTTGGTGGGAATTTTGGCGGCCATTTTGGATTTATGCTAATTAGCCTACTTCCCGGTGTCGGATTTTGTATAATGTTATCATTTGGATATAATGTTCACAGGGACCATACAAACAAGTTGAAAGAAAAAAACCTTCTGTTGCAATTTGTTCCAGGTTCATTATAAGTTTATTGGACTATTATCTAACTAATACACTGCCATTTATAACCAGGCATTTTGAAAATCAAAATTAATCATTATTTGCTGTCGAAGTAATTATGTAAATAGTTAATTGACTGCAGCAACCAAGTTCGGCGGATCTCACAATTCGGTACCCACGTACATTTTGTATCCAAACTGTGATACCCGTATCAGAATCCCGGGGGGGGGGGGGG